>VDFB02274007.1:0-94822 GCA_007258455.2 Sequoia sempervirens
TTGAGTAGGATGCATGTCATTATAGGTGTACATCATATGTGGAACTTTTGTGAGTTTGGGCATGGAAAGGGGGAGCATGATGGTGTAGGATCATGCATGAAAAAAACATTATCATGAGAAGAGTTAAAGTATAAAGAAAGTGCAAAGTTGATAGATGCAAGATCAATCGTCAAGTGGTGTAATGCTTTGATGGGTCTAGGTAATTAAGGTACATCTTCATTTTGTAGATTTTTTTGGTTGATGGATGATACTAACATTGCACCATATGAGGATTGTTTTACACTAACAGGATCAAGTGAGCTACACTCTTTCTTTAGCTCAAATTCAAGTTCCTGGAGTATTGATACACGAAAGATCACATGCTTTTGTTCTTCATGTACAATGCAAGCCTGAAATGATTGTAAGTTTGGGGTGTGCATTGAAAAATGGTTGACAAGTTATCTTAGCCCACTTCACACGTATCACCCTTCGACAGCATTGGAACTAACACAGATGGAATCATCGATCGACTTTGACCACGTATCAGATCTAGTTCAACCAAGTAATATATCTACTTGCTTAGTTTTTGAAATTCCACATTGTTATCTTACTTTGTAGTGTAATCCTAATGTTGACTAATTTCAAGAGATTTGTTGCACATATCAATGCACGACATGTTTATGCAGTTATTACAAATGAAGAAAATGAAGAAGGAACAGACTATTACTTGTGTCGTTGTGTTGAGGCCAAAAAGAAATTGGAGGCCTCATTTATAGATGGAGAAAACATCGAATACCCTACAGGCTCAGTTGTTGTTATTGGAATGTGTCTTAGAAGGTACTCACATAAGAGTGTTAAACATTGGTTGTTTTAGGACTTTGACACGCATCCTAAGATTCTTCATTACTTGAACCTTGTTGTGGCATCCAATGTTCATTTGACCAAATATTGGGGTAGACCTTTGAACAAGACCTTGTGGAAGGTCTGTGAGTCTGACCATGAGGCAATACTCGACACAATAAAGAGTAGAGCAGACCCAGATGGTTTGTTTGATTAATTTGTATGCATGCACATCGATTCTTATTAATTTATACTTATATGCACATTAATTTGTTTGATGGAAATGCTATCATCTTCTTTTACTTTTCATATTTGTAAGTAACCTACTAAAAATTGTTTGGTGTCCCCTTGCAAAAAATGTAGATTTATGAGCCATCCAAGAGAATCTTAGCCAGAAAAGCAATGCAACATCCTTATTTTAATGATCTTGACAAATTTCAATTATGATTTTAAGCCATTACAAAAGTGCATGCGAAGCTTGGTGAGGGAATTTCAAGTTATTCATTTGAAGTTAACCTTATCATGAGCACCTATGATGTAGACATTCTAAGAGAATCTCGAATTTCAAGTTATTATATTCATGAGAGGTGTTGTGTGCAATAGGTATCTTTGAACTCCCTGTGAAGATGTATGACTAGGAGTGACTAAGTTGAGAGACTGGCATGCCTATCCATAAGTGCCTTCCATCTATTTTCATTTTATTTCCATTTTGGATGCTCTTTCTTCTTCTTCTTTTACATTGTGTATTTGTAAGTAAACTACTAAAAATTGATTGGTCTCTTGTTGCAAAAAATGTTGATTTATAAGCCATCGAAGAGAATCTCAGCCAAAAAATCAATGCAACATCCTTATTTTGATGATCTTAACAAATCTCAATTCTCATTTGAAGCCATTATAAAAGAGTGCCATCGAAGAGAATCTCAGCCAAAAAATCAATGCAACATCCTTATTTTGATGATCTTAACAAATCTCAATTCTCATTTGAAGCCATTATAAAAGAGTGTGTGAAGCTTAGCAAGGGAATCTCAAGTTACTCATTTCAAGTTAACCTCATAATGAGCACCTATGATGTAGACATTATAAGAGAATCTTGAATGTATGAGTGACATTGTAAAAGATCTATGAGAACAGAGTACCTAAGGCATTGTAATGAGATTTACTCAAATATTGAAATTTTGGAGTTCATGTTTGGTGCAGGAGCACCTTGTTCTCTAAATGCATTCAATAGGAAAATTTGAAAATTTTGAATTTTCAAATGTAAACAATGTGAAAAAGGTGATGTGAAGGTCATATGTAATGTAAATTCAAAGTCTCAAATAGGTCATTAGGTGATTCGAGAAGTGATATTGCACAAAATTTGTCATTTGGAATAAAAATGCAAAACTTGCATTAGTTGCACAATTGCAAAATTATAGAAGATGAAGAGTCCTCTTCATAGAAAGGGTAGTTAGTCAATGCAAGATGTAGGTTCAACATTCATAACTTATTGGAATAGCTATATAAAGCATTGTAAAGGCATGGAAAAGAGAACTTGTATTCTTGAAGAAATTAGTAAAGAAAGGACCCTATTTTCTATATTTGCATCACTTTTCCTTTTTTGTTTCAATCTTGTGCGGATTGTACATCACCTTATAGTTTTATTTTTTATTAGTTTTCTTCAGAGCAATGAGTTAGGTTACTTTTGAAATTATTTTGAAGTCTTTTAACTCAGATTTGAGGAAATAAGAACAATTTTATCATAACTGGTTTGTATCCTTCAATAAGGGTTTTGAGAGTACATCAAGTGATAAGATTTCCATTCCACCGATGTAGGGTTAAGTAGGTTGGTGGAATGGATTGAAATTAGGTGTTTTTCAATTTGAATATGTGTGTAGATTGAGGGGAAGATAGGAATGTGAAGTTTTGTTGCTTCTAAAGATAATTTTTTGAGTTTTCACACAAGAAATGGTTCCTACAAACTAGGGTTTGGAGAAATGATAGTTGCAGAGGCTTGATGGCAGATTGATTACTATATGCAGACATATTCCAACATGTCTAAGGAATTTACAAGTTTGTATGAGGTTTGGTAAGTGGGTTTTTAATAAACCCCAATTTTCTTGAGCCTACAAGGGAATATGATCAAGGTTTTATTGTTTGATGTTATATTGAAACTATTAAACTATAAAAATGGAAGATTTGAAGGTTTTGAGACTTGATACACTGCTGCCTGAGGTTTTTTTTATGGTTTGGAGTTAATTTCTTGATAGTTGCTTCACAAAATTGACCTAATTTGAGGCACTTTCTAGCAGACAGTTTATTGTTCTTAGAAACTTTCCAAAGTAACCTCTTCAAATCTTTTGTTATGTATTAGTAGATCAAAATTGGTTTCTAAATATGTATTGGGTCTATGGAAACACAAAGATACTGAAAAAGAATCACAAAACAAGCAAACTATGTTGTCCACAAGGCCAACTAGGCCAAATTAACAAATCTACCCCCCTTTATTCTTCCTATCACATGCAAACCATCATTGCAAAGCATTAACCAATTTTCTAATCAACCAATTCCTCGACTTTTAGGGTGTGATAATCCATCTAACATAACAAACCCCAAAACCCTCTTCTTTCAAAAGTTAGGAAAGGGTTTATTGAAAACCCATACTCCAAACCTTCCCACAACCAACCAAAGCCTGAAACACCTTCAAAAAGGTTTGCACAAGCTTAAAAGTTCAAGAGATATTGCTGCCCCCGAAGATTTCTTCAAACCCTAGCAGTAAACCACCATTTTCCACTCAAAAATGCATCATTTGACATCTAGAGCATCACCTAAAAACTCTCTATTTTCCTCCCTTGCACAAAAAAATTTGCACACATGTTTTATAACCCTAACTAAGTCTTTCCACCAAGTTATAGAAGAATGTAGTGGGTGGAAGGCTTAATATGACATTTTAGTGCACTAAAAACCCTTAAAACAGGGTATACATACCGACCCTTAGTAATTGAATTCTAAAATGTACAAAATCACTTGAAATCCAACCAAACCAAAACTTAAATGGAGTTAATTCTACTTCCCACTGAATTCCATCTAAAAGAGAGCACAATCACCCTATATGAAACCGTACAATTCAAGGAAACATCATATTTCTGGTAAAAATATAGAAAATTGCAAGGAAACAATGAATTTCATTGATCTTCTTCTAAGTAAATGGTACATTTACACTATACATGGTCCTCTTTCACACCCAAACATGTGGAATTTCTCTGAGCTACGTTCAACCGGCTTGATCCCTTAAGGGTCCAAAGTGCAAAAGGGCAGTAATCTTTGATGGGGTATTTCTCGGAAACCATGGCGCTTATAAAATCACTATCTAGGCCTACGAGATCATGTTGGGCCCCTCTACAATAACCTCTCTCATTTTTTTTTATCTCGGAGTGGTTTTCCTCTGGTGTCTAGTTTTCACTTGATGGAAAAAGTGTCAAATGCAAGCAGTGCAAAGTCGCAAAGTGGTCCAACTTTCGTTCTGCAACTCGTGTGACCAAACAGACTATTCCAATGCATCTGAATAGGTATGTTTATGCTAGGCATGGACCTCTTTCTCTCTCAAACATACAGAATCACTCTAAGCTACATTCGACCGGATTGATCCCTTAAGAGTCCAAACTGCAAAATGGCTATAAACTTCAGCATGTTGTTACTCAAACATCATGATGCTTAGAAACTCCTCGTCTAATCCTATGAGATTGCATTGGGCCCCTCTACAAAAACCTCTCTTGATTTTTTCTATCTCAGAGGCATTTTCTTGTGGTGGCAAATTTTCACTTGGGGAAATTTTTTACAAATGCAAGTAGTTGAAAGTTGCAAAGTGGTGCAACTTTCATTCTGCAACTCATGTGACCAAACAAACAATTCCAATGCATCTGAATATGTATTTTTACATTAGGCATGGTCCTCTTTCACACCCAAACACACAGAATCGCTTCGAGCTACGTTCAACCGAACTGATCCCTTAAGAGTCTAAAGTGCAAAATAGTTGTAAACTTCAGCATGTTGTTACTCGGATATTACGATGCTTAGAAAATTATTGTCTAATCCTATGGGATCATGTTGGGCCCCTCTACAAAAACCTTTCTTGGTTTTCACTATCTCAGAGGCATTTTCCTGTGGTGGCAAATTTTCACTTGGGGAAAAAGATGTCAAATGCAAGTAGTTGAAAGTTGCAAAGTGGTGCGACTTTTGTTCTACAACTCGTGTGACCAAATGGACTATTCCAACGCATTTGAATAGTTATTTTTATGCTAGACATGGTCCTCTTTCGCACCCAAACACACGGAATCGCTCCAAGCTATGTTCAACCGAATAGATCCCTTAAGAGTTCAAAGTGCAAAATAGCTACAAACTTCATCATGTTGTTACTCGAATACTGTGATGCATAGAAACATCTCATCTAATCCTATGGGATCGCATTGGGCCCCTCTACAAAAACCTCTCTTGGTTTTCGCTATCTCAGAGACATTTTTTTCGTGGTGGTGAATTTTCATTTGGGCAAAAAGCTGTCAAATGTAAGTAGTTGAAAGTTGCAAAGTTGTGCAATATTTTTTCTACAACTTGTATGAGAAAATAGACTATTCTAATGCATCTAAATAGCTATTTTTACACTAGGAATTATCCTCTTTCACACCTAAACATGTGGAATCGCTCTGAGCTACGTTCAACTGGATCAATCCCTTAAGAGTACAAAGTGCAAAATGGCTGCAAATTTCAGCATGCTTTTACTCAGCTATCGTGATGCTTAGAAACATCTCATTTGAACCTATGGGATGGTGTTGGTCCCCTCTACAAATAAACTCTCATTTTTTCTATCTCAGAGGCATTTTCCTATGGTGGTGAATTTTTACTTGGGGAAAAAATTATCAAATGCAAGTAGTTGAAAGTTGCAAAGTGGTGCAACTTTTGTTCTACAACTTGTGTGACCAAACAGACTATTCCAATGTGTCTGAATAGGTATGCTTATGCTAGGCATGGTCCTCTTTCACACCCAAACGTGTGGAATCACTCTGAGCTATGTTCAATCGGATCAATCCCTTAAGAATCAAAAGTGCAAAATGGCTGCAAACTTTAGCGTGTTCTTACTCAAATACCATAATGCTTAAAAATTTCTCATTTAATCCTATGGGATCAAATTAGACCCCTCTACAATAACCTCTCTTAGTTTTTTTTTTAATCTCGGAGTGATTTTCTCATGGTGGTGAATTTTCACTTGACAGAAAAAGTGTCAAATGCAAGTAGTGCAAAGTTGCAAAGTGGTGCAACTTTCGTTCTACAACTCATGTGACCAAACGTACTGTTTCAACTCATCTGAATAGGTACTTTTACATTAGGAATGGTCCTCTTTTGCACCCAAACACACATAATCACTCTGAGCTACGTTCAATCAAATTGATCCCTTAAGAGTCCAAAGTGCAAAATGGTTGCAAACTTCAACATGTTGTTACTCAGATACTGTGACGCTTAGAAAATTTTCATCTAATCCTATAGGATCACATTGGGCCCCTCTACAATAACCCCTCTTGGGTTTCACTATCTTGTAGGAATTTTTCAGTGGTGGCAAATTTTTAGTTGGGCAAAAAGTTGTCAAATACAAGTAGTTGAAAGTTGCAAAGTGGTGCAACTTTTGTTCTTCAACTCGTGTGACCAAAAGAATTGTTCAAATACATCTAGATGGGTACGTTTACACTAGGAATGGTCTTCTTTTGCACCCAAACACGCAGAATTGCTTTGAGCTATGTTCAATCGGCTCAATCCCTTAAGGGTCCAAAGTGCAAAAGGGAAGAAAACTTTGACGGGCTATTACTCAAAAACTGTGATGCCTACAAACTCTTTATGAGCCTATGGGATCACTTTGGGCCCCTCTACAATAAATTCTCTCAGTTTTTGTTATCTCAAAGTCATTTTCCTATGGTGTCCAGTTTTCACTTGATGGAAAAAGTGTCAAATGCAAGTAGTGTAGAGTTGCAAAGTGGTGCAACTTTCATTTTTTAATTTGTGTGACCAAACAAACTGCTCCAATGAATCCTGATAGGTAGGTTTATTGTAGGCATGGTCCTCTTTCACACCCAAACACATGGAATTGCTCTTAGCTATGTTCAACTAGCTTGATCCCTTATAATGGCATGCAAAACAATCGAAAAGAGAAACATACACATGATGGTTGAGAAGTCTGAGTTTTCCACACAAAAAGCATATGATCATTGGTGTAGAGCACCTTGTTCCTCCATTTGTTGAAGAAGGTCTAGTTCAGTGGTTTTAGTCATGATAATGTCAAATAAGGCCATGATAGGCCATTTTGTAATCTTGCTTTTAGTTTTGAGTTAGTGTGGGGTAATTTCAGTGAATTATGTAAGTACGATAGGGATTAGGAATAAGAAAATAGCATTGGTAAAGGAATTGGAAGAGATTACTAACTTTGCCCCTATTGAAAATTTAGAATTTAGGCCTTAAAAGCAAGGCTAGATGAGGTGAAAAGAAGAAATTTCTTGAGAATAAGTTATAATAGGTTGGAAATAGGGTGAAGTTGTGGATTTTGATGTGTTCAAAAGGTTTACAAGGACAAGGGAGGTCAAAAGTATGTTATGGTATGATGCCCTAGTTGGGAAAAGAGGGGTTTTGAATGAAAAACAGAGGTTTGAGGGAGTAAAAGTGGGTAAAGTCAGGGGGCAGCATAATTTGGTGGTCAATTAAGTTTGTGCAGGAAAAATGAAGAGTTTTGGAAGAGGTTTTTAGGTTGTATGAGGTATGGATATGGAGTTTTCAATAAACCTTAGTGAAATTTGAGAAAAGTGAGGGTTTAGAGGATAGTGGGTTTAGAGGGCCAATAACACCCTAAAAATTGTGAATTTTTTGGATTTTCAAATTGGTAAATGTTTCCAAATGGTGTTTTTCAATTGGAAGAGTGATTAAGAGGGTGTTGCTTTGTTAAATAGACCTATTTTTGGGTCTAGGACAACGTTGAAGCACTAGGTTGAGGGTTTTGTTTCAAACGAGTCTCATGGGATTTTGAGACATGTGAAAATATGTGTTAAAGGGCATCTAAAAATAATGAGGGTTGGAGAAATTGTTTAGAAAAATTGAAATTTATGTCAAGAAAGGTAGGTTTGTTGATCTACTAGAGAGACTAGGTAAAAAACTGAAAACAAGCCAAGATAGTGATTTGGGGGAAGAAAAGTGGTTGGAATTTCTTCGTATGGTGAAAATGGATTGAAGGCCTCCCTATCATTGCATCAATCATCCTCAATTCTAGCAAGTGCAAGAAGTTTTTCAATTATCCTCCTTGCCCTTACAACAATATATAACCAATTGTAAATGCGTATAATGGTGGAACTTCAAAACATTTTATTTTTCCTCAATTAACAACTTTGGTTGTGAATAATTTTTTCATTTTTATTTGAAATGATTTTCTATGCTTGAAAATTGGAGTCTAAGAGAAACAAGTGATGCTCTCATGTACATTTATTATTTGGTGTGATAAATAACATTTCCACCATTGAGTCCATTTCTTATTTGTACTATAAATTATAACTTGCTTTCTCCTGAGTCCATTTCTTATTTGTATTATAAATTATAACTTGCTTTCTCCCGAGTCCATTTTCTATACAAGAAATAATATTACAAAAAGTTGACATATAAATCTTTCAACGTGTTTATATGGTGATGGATCAAGAACATAACAATTCATTTTGCACTATCAGGATTATGCTGTGAAAATGTTTAAAGACTATTCAAGATAAATGTTTGTATGGTAATGTGTCAAGAAGTTAACTACTTCATCTACTTTGAATATTATGTTTTGCAAGTATTGTGAAGATTATGTATAATTTGCTTAATTGAGTTGTTCCAATCAAAGGATTAAATATATTGGAATCCTTTTATGAATCATTTCATAGAATACCAATTGAAAATATGTTTTTTTCTTTTAGATAAAGTTGTTTAGCATCAATCAATTAATATTCAAGACAAACCATGAAGAACATCAATGATCAATGCTAGGTCTAACCAATTAATAAGTATACACATGAATAAGTCAAGCATGTACATGTGAATAAGGCAAGCACACGTAAGCCTTGAAGTATACACATGAATACATAGTAGACACAAATTAATACAAAGTATATGCATGAATACAAAGTATACACATGAAAACACGTAAGTCACAAAGTATACATTGGAACACATGTAAGTCACAACTTAGTATACATGTAAGTTGTAAAGTATACACTTGAATACACGTAACTCATATCTATTGAACTATGAATTTATAATGCAAATATGGACACCATCGCTAAAAATGATTTGTATTAACCAAATAGCCATGTAGGAATACATTAATATATGTCAATATAAGTATAAAATATAGGTACAAAATAGCCATATAGGATTATGAGAATGTCATATAGTCATACAATGTCAAATATATCCAATACAAAATGTGTACAAAACTTCCATGTAGGCATACAACAAAGGGCTCTGGAATCAAAAGTCATTGCTCTCCATGCTCTCAAAATAAATTCTTTCCCTTTTCTTGTCGATTGGATGGTGATACATCTGTCACTCATTTATGCTGTGCTCAAGAAGTGCTCCTACTACTCCTCCTAGTGTTTAGTTCTTGGTGAAGTTTTAACTATTACAATAAGAAGTAAAGACATTAATATATAGAAATTACATTATAAAAAAATGATATATTTAACAGAATAATCACTTATAGCCATCTGATGATCACTCTCCACAAGGGAAATATTCACATGCCCATGTTGAGGCGTGTTGAAGCCCTGTATAAACCATCCAAATAGAAATTAAACTACAAATCAATAATGGTTTGATTTTTCACTAACTAACATCTATAACAATGAATGTAAATTGAAATTTAGTAATTTTCCTCATACCTCCCTTGTCAGAGCCATCGAGTATTCTATAGCAGATGAAACACCAATCTAAATTTCCCTCATCACATTTGGAGGTGTTTCCGCCTACAACATCTGAAAATAAAACAACAAATTATTCAATCACAAAAACTACAATAGCGATCCACGTCATGACTTGTAATGTATGAGATAATGAACAAAATTTTGAGTACTTATTAAACTATATATTTTTTACTATCATGCTTACTATTTTCCCTATCCATATCTTGTTTGAAAGCACATGTTTTTAGGATTTTTCCCATAGGAGCAAACTGGTGAACCATTTGATAAAATGCTTTCATAGACATGTACGATAATTGTGGTGGCATAGAGAAGGCAGTGAACTTTTGAAAAAATGCCTCAAAGAAATGGGATCTCGTGGTGATGGAATGCCACTACAAACAAATGCGCGTCATGGCATTCCATCACCATAAGACTGCATTTCTTTTAGGCATTTTTCAAATAGTTCATTGCCTTCTCTATGGTATTATTGCTTACTATTATGCTTTGATAGAAATTTTTCCAAGCATCCATAGTTTGTTGGAAAGCACCTATTTTAGGCTTTTAGCCATAGCAACAAGGAAGTGAGTATTTTGATAAAATGATTTGGTATACATGTATGGAAAATGTGGTATCATAGAAAAGGTGGTGAGCTATTTGAAGAAATACCTTGAAGAAATGTGGTCTCATGGTGATGGAATGGCATTCAATCACCATTAGACCATATTTCTTCAAGGAATTTTTTCAAACTACTAACTACCTTGTCTATGCTATTGCTTACTATTATGTTGTGATATATTTTTTCCAAGCATCCATAGTTTGTTGGAAAGCACCTTTTTTAGGATTTTAGCCATAGTAGTGAGGAAATGAATTGTTTGATAAAATGCTTTGGTAGACATGTATGGAAAATGTGGTAGCATAGAAAAGGCGGTGAGTTGTTTGAAAAAGTGCCTCAAAGAAATTAGGTCTCATGGTGATGGACATCACCATGAGACCACATTTCTTTGAGGAATTTTTTCAAACAACTCATTGCCTTGTCTATGCTATTGCTTACTATTATTCTTTCACATATTCCTTCCAAGCATCCATAGCATAGACAAGGCAGTGAACTATTTGAAAAGATGTCGAGCAGTAAAAAGTGGTCTCATGGAATGCCATGACAAGAAAATGCAATTGGAAGCTGCTCATAGACTTATTACTTATGTTATGTGAAGTAATTGCATCACTGCTTATGTTGACTTTCTAAACAACTATATTGTAGTTGAAATTTTTTCATCTATCAACATCTAGTTATTAGTTATGGAATGTGAAATAATGCTTTGAGTTTGAATGATGTGCAATGCAACATAATCAACGATATGAATATAAAATACATAAATCTATTAAGTTCAATTCATTAGTTAAACTCTTTATTCTATTACCTATGTGTAGGTTTAAGTAAATCCACTGGCATTGGGAGGTGTTCTCTCAAAACCTCCAATATTAGCCTATTCAACATCCAAAATCACATATTAAAATATCATTCATAGAACAATGCCATTAACATGTAATAAATTTATAATATTTTACTAGTTACATACCCCACTGATAGGTGTACTACAAAAATAAGGTGTAGGGATAGTGTATCCAGTCTCAAAATTGTGACCCTGCAATTTTATTAAAATCATAAAACTAAATTAGTTAATCTTGCATTTTAAAATCAAAATTTAATAAATTAAATTCAATGAACATGCTGACTTTTACCTGAGTATCAATTTCATACACCTCATGCAAAATACCAACTACCCTCTCCATCTCCATAGCTACAGACAGATCGTGCGTAGCAGCCTCCTGAGTGTCGGTGAGGTCATATGAACAAGTCATCCCACAACATTGACACAAATGGGTTTGAAGGCCACCACTCAAAGACCCCCCTGGATGGCGCTATAGAATAGGGCTGGCATGATGGATAACACTCTGGATCAAAGTGTTAATTGCCTGGAATGTCTCTACATCGGTACTCTCCTTCGCGATGGAATGGATAACGGCGTGCTAATGAGGCAGACTAGTGAGAGGTCGTTTCCCTTGCCACGTAGGATCTAGTTGTGCACTGGATCTATCCTGAGTCGACCCCCCACCTCTCCCTTGGAAGTCCCTCATATCAAAATAATTTGGGATTTTGTTCAATATGAACTCACAGTATAATTTCCTAAGGAAATACTATGGGAATTCACAATTTTTGCACAGTGGGTAATCAAAAACCATGTACCACCTATCATAAAAAAGGTTCCTAATCTATTGGTGGTGGCACCAATGAATAAGAAAACTCTTCACAATGAGGATAAGATTTTGATTTATGTGTGGGTCAGTGAATAATGAGCACAAATAACCTTTTTTAATTTTTAAATCCTTTACATATTTACATGATAATTTATCCACGTAATAAGCCCTAGCCGCTTGCCTCCTATCTTGCCATTCAATTATTTGTTTTCTAATTGAATTTACATTTTTAGACATTTCTTTCAATGAAGTTTACATGGTCATTCTCTCTGTGGTCGAACCATTTGGATCACTCAACCTCCTGATTAAATCCTTAATTTTTTTTTTATTGTTCTTGAAATTTCACTCATTAAATTTTATTGAGTGCCAGGAGGGTGTTGAGGGATTGGTGGAGGAGGTTGTTGTTGTTGCTGATATTGTTGTTGAGTATTTTTTTGCTCTACTTGTTGAGAATTTTGAGGGTTTACAGGTTGATTTGCATCTCCTACAAATTCAAAAAAATAAATATCAAATGCCATCTAAAACTAACAAATTCAAAAAAAAAGCAAACAATCCTTACCTCTCACACCTCCTCATCGATGTGGTGGCATCCTGGTGATGAAACAACAACCATTGATGAATAAATTCACAAAATAGGTCCTCCTAGAATGCGAGAGTGGAATAATGGGGTTTTGGCCACGGGCAACAAACAAAACACAGTCACAAGTAAAACTGAATTTGTTTTCCTTTTTCTTTGGTTTTAATAGGTCATAACGCGAGCACGTTATAACACACTCATGTTATGGGCTTGTTGTGGTTTATCCTTAGGCTCAACACACCAAGCCATAACACGAGTGCATTATAACATTCTCACGTTATGAGTTTTCAAAAAAAAAAAGTTGCCACAAATTGGTTACCCATCTTCATGCAACCACCCTAAACCACATTGATTTTCCATGAGGTTTATCTTTCTCCTTTTAGGTGAAACATTCTAAGAGTGCAAGAGTAGCTTATAAACCTCATGTCTAAAAATCTATCGTTCACTAGCATATAAAATTAGTGCAAGAAAATTTTCATTTCCATAAATGTATATTTTTAATAAATATTTAAACTCATTTGTACTAAAATTATAAATATTTTCACGGGTTTCTAATTGTTTTATTAACAATTCACTTGACTTATAAAATGATTATATCATCTTAACATGAAACTTATTATCTAGAGTGCATCATAATTTTTTAATTTTTTAATAAAATTTATATTTTTGTTTGAGAATAAAACCATCCATATATTTTAGGTGTTTTGATTAGATTAAAGTTTGGAAAGGATAATACCCATATACAAAATAACTATACAGACCCAACAAGGGGGCTTACGAGAAATTATACACCAACAAACAAAAAAGAGAAGCAGCTATAAACTAACCAACAACAAAAAACAAAAGAGAGCACATGATAGAACTGATAAGGGATTGGACTAGCTACTGGTCACCTAGAAGCTTAAGGCCACTAATGGCCTGCCACTCTATAGCTAGGAATTAAAGTTTTTCCTCAAAGGAAAAAGGCCCCTTATGAGTGGGTTGGGTCTTTTTAGTACTGGTTGAGGTAGAGTTTCCCCCTTTGTTACCTTTTTTTTCTTGGAGTGACCAACATCATGAAAATCCTCACAAGCCCTCTTACCATGATTATTCTAAAGTTTCTACTAAAAAAATTGGATAGTGATTGTGGTATTTTTTATGGTCTCCTTATTGAAGTCCACAATATCTTGGAGGCACTTCATGGTTTTATCCTAACTACTATGCATGGTGTCAATTTCCTCTTGAAGCTTCATATTATCATCCTACGTACCCACCAATGCTTTGAGATCTTCAACCTACCTCTCCCAATTCACCCACTTGTCAAAGAACTTGGTGAGCAGAGATAATAGACCCAAACGCTCATCATCATCGACCTCACCCAATCAATCAACCTTATAATTTAACACCTTCTCCAACCCTTGAATTTTATCCTTGGTCATGATGAGTTTGTCCAGTAACCATTTTAGGATGTCATTTTGGACATTGACGATTGTCGAGACATCATTCAATTTATTCTTTAGGGGAACACACTAAGCACAAACATCTTTGTCCAACTCGGTCTCATTAGAGGCTCCCTCCAAATTAATTCAAATGTTGGCGGATCTCTAAGGACTAGGGGGTTTGATAGGGGAAACCTCGGAAACATCATCATGACAAAACATCCCTGTCATTTTTCTACACCTCATAGGAGGCTGGTTTGTCCTAAATAAGATCACCTCCCATAGTGTAATTCACATCAAATAGAGCAAGTTGCAGAACTCTGTACAAACACCCAGAACAATGTGTAAGACTAAGATGAGAAGGCTTATGAAAATACTAGTCGAGAGAGACAGATTACCATAAATACAATATGTTCAAGTTGTCTAAAGGAGCTAACAAGGATTTCAACTTGATCAAGCAAGGTTACTATAATTTATCATCATTAGAAAGTAATCCAGACACATGTCTAGGGATACAATAAATATTATCCCGAATAATCACTATAGATGTGAAAGCTCCCAAGTTGGCAAGGGAATCCACTACTTTACTCCCCACACAAAACATGTAACTAGATCCGCAATTATGAATATTCATCATTATATTTCAATCCATAAGGATAGGGTCCCAAAGATACCAACAATGATTCACCATCCCACTCAACATCATTGTGGTATTTATGGAATAACCTTTGATTTCTAGGTTGGATTTACCCACTTTTTTGGCTATAGGGATACCATGGTAAACCACTACCACCTCCATAAAATTTAAAGTTTGAAATCCTAGATTCATTGCATATGTTAACATCATTTTCCCATGATGATCTTTGAAGGTGCCACCCCCACCCACCCCACTTGTGTTACCTTTAGTTGATCCATGAAAATTGAGCTTAATAAAACTAGACTTAGGGCAATGAGGGAGTGTTGCTCCTATGAAGAGGGTTACAAGAGCACAGAGCATTGAGGTCTCAGAAATGTTCTATGATGAAGCTATAGAGAACTCCAAGTTAGATAGATTCCTTTCTTGCTTGTAAGTGGTCGTGATGAGGTTCTCGACAATCTAATGAATAATCTTATTGGACAGAACTTTCCAAGGGGTTTTTTACTATGGAAGATCCCATTGTTACACTCTTTTCAAAGCAATCAACCATGAAAATAAGAGCCTATCACCAAAGCTCAATGAGAAAAGAATGGGACACTAGAGAGAGCCAACCATCAAGAACCAAATTAATATCCTTATGCTAGAACCAACTAACATTGAATAAAGACTAAATTCTTTATCGAACTTGTTGGGATTAGTAACAAGGGAATAAAAGGTGAGAAATGGTTTTGGCTTCCTCTTCACAAATAAATCATCTATTGCTAAGATGGCTACCATTCTTCTCCAAGCTATTCATAGTAAGAATACATTCATTGTAAGTATTCCACCAAAAAGAACTTAAATTTTGGCAAGGATTTATTCCTCCAAACCTTCAACCAATTGAATTGAGGGACCTAATCAGTAGATAAAATGTTGTATCTAGGCTTGGTTGGGTATATACCATCCTTAGAATCTACCAAAACCAAAGAATCAAATAGATTGGAGTTATATAACTTGTGATTCTCAACAATTCTAAGAAGTTTTGAGGTGGCCAGATGAAGAGGAGGGTCATACCAATTGGGATCAATCTTCCAATGTGGTGTGTTTAAGGAATGGTCCAAATAATCTGAGACCTTAAGACCTAATCTAGAATAGAGGTATAACTTCAAAATAAAGTAAATCATAAGGATACCAAGGGCATGCTTTGAAGTCCATCTATCATCCCAAAAGTAAACTGAGGTACTAGTTCAGACCAGCCAACAAGTACCCTAAGAAATCAAATTCTTAGTTTTGTGGAGGTTGTTTTAGATGATGGAACCCAAGGGGATTTCAAAATAATGAAGGAAAGAGATGCCTTCCCTACCATAAAAATACTTATATTTGAGGATTGAAATCTATTTATCCTATTTATTCAGAAGTTTCCATGTAAATTTGGTGGTGAGAGCCAATTTCATCTATCTGGGTTTTCTCAAGTCTAGGCCACCATACATTATCCTTGAGCACATAGTGTACCAATTCATAAGGGAGTAACAATTATTTTCTTCTGTTCCTGACCAAAGTAATCTCCTCTAAATATGTTTTAACTTATCAGACCATCAATAAGGCATAAAAAATAAGGACAACAAGTACAAAAGAAAATAATGACTTAGCGTAGACTTTAGAAGAATTTTACATACGTTGTTGAGAAGGGGCCCCTTCCAAGCCACCAACTTTATTTGGACTTGTTCTAGTAAGTTGGACCACAGATAATTATTAACCTTGTTGATAGTTAGGGGAATTCCCATGTGAACACAAGGAAATAGAGGTTCAACCTTTTGAGAGATGGAACCTAGGGTAGGGACCTATTTCACTCTTATTTCATTAGGAAACCAAGATCCCTCAACCAAGTGGCTTAATTGAGGAAAGGGGACACACAAAAAAGGGTGTATATGGTTTCCTTAGGTGTGATTAAAAGGGGGGTTCACCATTAAATGAATCTTCTAAGGAGGAATAAAAGCATGCATACACTAAACCTTAGAAACTCAAAAGAAATTAATCAGACTAATAACAAAATAAAATAGAGAAGAACCTAGAGAAATGAAGATGACTAAGAAAGGCCTAGAAACTATAAATTTTGTTGTTCTTGAAATGCATTGGGACTCATACACCACACTGGATGATTTAGTCCTAGTTTAGGGTTTATAGGCTAAATCTGGAATTTGCTAATGGAAAATCAGGATCTAAAGAAAACTAGTGAAAAGGGTATACTAGGACTCATATACCCAAGGTGGTGATTTAGTCCTAGTACTCCGTTTTGAAATACCAAGATCTGAAATTGTTCTTCTATCTCTGCACTTCCTTCCTATGTTTTTCAAACATCGCTTCTGAATCTGAACCTGCTAAAAATCTGCAAATCAAAATGTTGTGTTGATTTTCATATGGGGGGTTTACCTCAATCAAACCCCTATTTTGGTAATCAAACCTTGATAGAAATAATAGATATTGAAAGGAAATGTGTGTGGGGATCCTAATCTTAAGTGTTCCTAATATTAAGAGATCTAAAATGCAATGAACCCTACTCTAATGTGCTAGAATAGGATGCATAAATGAAACATGAAATTATGATAACTCACTTTGGGAGATCTTCAATCACCCTGATAAGCCATAAGAATGCATGTACCTTCCTTTAGGTAGAAATTAGAATGATAATGGAAGATGGAATCACTTAGGAAACAAGTCATTAGTCTTGGTTCAATGGCTAGTTGCATCTCCCTAGCCTAGAATCCTTAATGATCCTTCATAGGCAACCACCATCAATGTTTAACAATGTTAGATCTTGAAATGAAAATGAGCTTGAAGACCTACAAAAACACTATAATGCTGCTCCAATACTTCAACTTTTCTTGCTCCTAACTCTTGAATGAAAATTCTTGAATCTTTTTCTTTCTTGATCACTTGTCTTGTTCTCTCTAGTTCTTTAATTCTAAAAAATGAGTGTGAGAGTTAGCTTTTATAGGAATCCAATCTAATTTACTGTTTATTAGATCCCAAATGTCAAAATTTGTGAAATTTGAATTGAAAACTTGAATTTCCTGCTCAAAACCCTAAAAAGGGCCAAACAAGACTCATATGACCAAGGTGGCATATGGGTCCCACCTACGGGAACTCATACACCCAAGGTGGTGAATGGGTCCCACCCTAGCTTTTTGGGCAGAGAAAATGTTGAGGTGTTAGAAAATTAAATGTATTTGTTGAATTTGTTGAGATTTCAATTAAAATAAGCCTTGGGATCTATAATAAAGGGTCTTAGGAGCCTATTAATTATTATTTAACGTCATGAATGCAAGGGTACTAAAATAGGTCCAAACTAAGTGTGAAATTATACTATCTTAAAGAAGGGAGTACAATTTTTGACACTACATTTGGCCCCCACTTTAGCACACATATGACTCTACATGCATATGCAAGCTAAAGTACTTCAAAAAGTAAATTTTATCTCATAAAAGGATACTCATATGGATTCATTTGAAAACATGGGAGAATGAAGCCCCCATTGTAGCTATCTACAAAACCACAATGTTAGGAACTGCATCCTGCAAAACCACTTTATTAGTTGTTCAAAATTACTCTTATCTAACTTCTTCAAGAAATCAAATTTGAGGGTAGATGTATGCCCCCTTGATTCTGCTTGCTTTATGGAGGTGGAATCAAGGTAGCAGTCTAACTACATCAAATTGCATAGGTCATATCATAGGGTATTTTCAAGTGCCATACCATATAATGATAAAGATTTTATGAGATTGGGAGTGGAATTACAAATCCAACACAACAAACGGTGTCAAAAATGGAGTTCTCTAGCCCCCAATATGCTAATTTGAATGAAAAAGCACTTTTAACCCTAATATGTAAATAACCTAATTTGAAAGTATATAAGAGTAAAAATTTAAGTAGTTTATGATCATTTTGTCTTTTACCTTTTTGTATCTTGACTTTGGTGGAGAGTGATTGATGATGTTGAGTGTATGACCTTATGTTCCTTTGAGACTCAAGAGCCTATGCAACAAGGTTGTGTGGGATGATCTACAACATACAGTGAGTCAATTCTTCTCTACCTATACTTTGTTTTTATGCTTTTACCTTATGTTTTACATATTTCTACATAGATTTAGGACCCTGGAAGAAAAAGTCACAAAGCATCCCTTTTTTTGCAAAGTATCCCCCTTTTTTGCCAAGTGTCCCACTTTTTCGTAAAGTGTCCCAAGTAAGGAATTAAGTGTCTAGGACCCTTAGAAAAGTACCCTAGAGCAACTTTAGTACATCAAAATAAGCATTCCTTGAAAAATGTGTCCCAAGATTATCCTAATGGGACTCATACACCCCAACTAGTGTATGAGTTGTGCTTAGCTTAGACCTAAATTAAATTCAAATTCTTGGTGGGATTTTATTCTCCTAGATCTAATGTCGGCTTGTTGTGTTGTAATTTCAAGATATTTTCCATAAATAAGTATAAATACAAGGTTATTTCACTCATTTTCACCTAACAAGCTTACAAGTCATCAAGTTATCATAAGAGCACTTACAAGAGAATTCAATATTGATTATCAAGTATTTTGGAGCATTATTCAAGTATCAAACATCATGTCAAAGTCATCATGCATCATGTTTGTTTTTGTGCTAACATTTGTGATTTAGGGTTTTATGATTCAAGCAAGCATTCAAGTCAAGGTCTATATCATTCAAGAAAGATTCAAGATCAACATTCATGCTATCCATTACTTACAAGATTTCAGCATCTTATTTGAGGGTTTGGTGAGTTGTAACATAGCTTATTTGTTCATTCATCATTCCTCCATTTTATTTCATTTCATTTCAAGGTTTGATTACCAAAATGGGGTTTGACTATCCACTAACAAAAAAAAATCCCTCTCTTTAATGTGTGATTTACAGGCTTAGGTTGAAGATCCATTGAAGAGAAATTTTGGAGAAAATTTTTCAACTTTTCAAAGTTGTCACCTTACTTGCAAGATACGAAAAGTCGCTTATAGATAAAAGTTCAGTGTTTTAGAACCAAAGATTTGGAAGGAAGCTACAGGAAAGAATTAGAGGATATCAATATATATTTTGGAGCAACCCTAATACTAGGAGTAAATCACCACTTGTGGCATATGAGTCCAAGTATACCTATTTTGAGACTTTTTTCTGTAGATCTTGATTCAGCAGTTCTAGATTCTGATTTTGGCCTGAAACCCTAAACTGAGACTAAATCTCCCCTATTGGTGTATGAGTCCTAGTTTGCATCAAAAATTAGTGTTTCTAGGATTTCATGCCTTCATTCAAGCCTCTTTAGTTTCCAAGTGCACCTCTGTCCTCTCTCAGTCCTTTATTCTTCATTTTAGTTTCATAATCTAGGTCTTATAATTAGGTTTTTCATATCTTTTACACTTCTTGTCTTTCCAAGCCCTAGCTTGGTGGTGAACCCAATTTATACCTTTAATCACACCCTAGGACAACCTTTAGTAGATCTCTTTCCCTTATTCCATCCTTGTATTTAGATGTCTGGGGTTTCCTTGAGTGAAACTAAGTGAAATAGGAAGCCCTTATCCTTAGTTCCATCTCCTAAAAGGTGGAACCCTATTTCCTAGGTGTCATTTTATATTTTGAATTTAAAATATCAAATTTTGGCTAAATACCTACTTATTTCACAATATGAAAACTAAGTGGAAATTATTGGAAAAATTTGTGATCAAGTAATTATCAAGCAAGTCAAGAGCATATTTATTGTAGAAATTCAACATCAATGCATCATGTTAAAGTTTATGTTATTTTGTTCATGTTTATGTTATCATATTGTTCTTGAGATCTAACTCTTTTAGGTCTTCAATAAAATCAATCCAAGTAACAATAACCAATCCTTAAGGAGATGTGCATGACTTTAGTCCTTTAAGGAAGAAATTTTTGAGTGGTGAGTTGTAGTCCATTGTTGATACCTCATTCATTTATAATTTAGCCTCTATCCCTCAAAAGGATAAGCTCTCTTTCATTCAAATTTCCATTAAGGAGGTGGCAACACCAACATGGTGTTTTATTGAGTCAAGACCCTATATGAAACAACCTTTCCTCTCTCTTTGAATGTGCAAGTTTCAAGTCTCAAGGAGATAGGAGGAAGCTTGAAGGTCAATTATTAATTATTACATTGTGTGGACACAAAAATGTACGCCTTTTTCCTTGTTTGATTTGGGATTAATTAATGATAAATTCGACATAATGAGACCTTTATTTAGTGTTGTCAGGTGTTTTCATATCCACATTAGGTCTTGGGCCCTAGCGAATTGAATAAAATACATGTCTTGTAAAGGTGTTGTAAAGAATTGTAAATGACTTTCACACTTTTCTAGACTTTTATTAAGCATTTAAATAGATAATGGTCCTTTCCTCCCTAATTTTGAATTAAATATTATTTTAATTCAAAAGTTAGCTTTTCTCTCTTCTTCTATAATTAGATAATTATTTCAATTATTTAATTATTCATTAGCCTTTTCTCTCTATAATTCAATAAATGTCATATTTATTTAATTGTTTAATCCTTTCATTATCTCCCCTATTAAATAATTATTTTAATTATTTAATTATCCCTTCCCTCTCCATTAAATAATTGTTTTTAATTATTTAATGTTTAACATTCCACCTTTCCTCTATAATTAAATAATTATTTTTAATTATTTAATTATCTAATTATTTGTTCTCACCCTTTAAATAAATAAAATCAACATTTTATTTATTTCTCCTATGTTGGTTACCTAAATTAAATAATCTTTATTATTTAATTTCTCATATCACCTCTTTTTTTGTGCCAATCTTATCTTCCACATCAAGTCTTTATTTATCCATGTCTTTCTTCCCTCAATTAACCTCCACCCTTGATTAAGTTATTTTCTAATTTAATCTTGGCCCTTGATCATGATCCTTATTCTTAACTCTTTTTTATAAAATGAGACCTTTAAACCCTAATTCATCATTCATTCATGGTTCATTCATCATTCATCCATATTTTCAATTCAAGCAAGAAAGAATCAAGCATTAAATATAGCATTCAAGCTCAATTCTAAGGAATTCAAGGGAAAATTCTTCATCCATTGTTGCAGCAATTCAAGATCTATCATCATGGGAAGTTTCTAATTACATTGTTTCATATTTCATGCTTCATTATCTTATTTCATAATTTTGGTTTAATTACCTAAATAGGTTTTGACCGAGGCAAACCCCTATCCTCTAACAATCAACAAGTTTTCCCCTATTTAATGTTTGATTGTAGGTTTGCAGATTGAAGAAAATTTCCAAAAATGATAAAGTTGCAAATGTTGTCAAAGTTGTCATGAAAAGTTGTCAAGACTCACAAAAAATTAGATCTAGGGAAAAATGTCCATCCAATCTGCATGAAATCAGTGGGAAAGTGCTTATTTCATCTATCTTCAAAGGCTTGCAAATTTTCAATTCGAGATTCTGCTCCAGGGACACTTTTCAACAAAATGAGACTTGTCCTCCAATAGTGGCATATGAGTCCCAGAATGGTGAATGAGTCCCACTAGGCCTAAAAAGAAGCAATTTCAGAATTTCAAAGATATATCTAGCCTTCAACACATTTTCAGGTGCATACCATTTACGTCTTTGCCTTTTTGTTTAACTTTATTTACATTTCTAGGTCATTCTCTAGGTTTGTTTGCATTTCACAATGTGTTTTCAAAAATCTTACATTTCTTTAGTTTTCATTCAATAATTGATCTATTTTAATTATTTTTATGCATTTAGGACATTATGTTTAAACACATTTCATTCATTTTACATTAATATTGAGTGTAGACATTACAATTTTGGCCTGCCTCACTCCTTTTAGGTGAAAAACCCTAAAAGTGATAGAGAGTCTTGTGGTGCCAAAATCTTTGTATACACATTGAAACCCTACATCTTGACAACATACAAAAACTTAATTATCTCAACATACAACAAAGATCCTACAATGAGAAATGAAGGAAAAGAAAGCTCCAATCAAGCTCTGAAGAACTACGAAATCAGATCTAAAATTTAGCTACAAGGATAGTGACACCTTGGGTGATGTAGTCCTCTAACATTAGGCTCAAATTCAAACCACACATGCATAGTACTCTAATCAATCTATTTCCAAAGTCTTTTTTTTTTGTGACACATTGGGTGATGGGAAAGTATCATGCAATACTGAGAATATAAATTCTACAACTATGTCATGAGGAAGGAATTGGGATTTTATTTTTAAGGGATGATAGGAAAGCAATTGGTATCAGTGAAGTGCTACTTGTCCAGTTTGTCCTTCAATGTCTGAAATTTTTCAGTTCGGTGTCTAAGAACATGATGGTATTTGTAATATGGTATGTTTGAATCTTTAGGACAAATGAACAACCTATTCATAGGTGGTAAGAGTATAAGGCCTTTGTTTAAAAGCAGTTGAAGTCTTCGTTCACATTCAAGTGGTGGATGGGTGGGAAACTTGAGTTTCTTCAATTTGTAAGGTCATTTTCATTTGCTATATTCTCTTTTTTCATGAATGGAAGAAGGAAGAGGACTCATGGGGATCCTAGCATCCTTGTCTTTAGAATCAAGTAATGGTTGTTCAAGTGGAAGGAGAATGTTCAAGTCAGGAGGAGAATAAAAGATCGTTGTACCATCATCTCAAAGTCTCCAATATTCAAAAGGAGGCTTATCAGCATGAGGAGGATCTTGATATCCTAGTCCTGTTGTGTTTTCTTTTGTTAGTTTTTGTTCGAGAAGTTGGTGAATGCCATGTTTGGTTGTTGTATCACACCCTTGTTTGCTTAAGATATTAAAGCCTTTGCCATATGTTTCTTTAAGGTTGATGGGAGTGTTTGTGACTTTATGATCATAAAATGGGTGAGAGTGTGGTTGTTTAGAGGAACTAGGTCCACTTGATTAAGGGAACTTAGGTCCTTCATTGATTTCAGGATGTAGGTACCCAAAGTGATCAGGAGGTGCAATAGTAGGAAGATCTTGTGACTTCATGGATGGGTAAAAGGCTACATTCACTAGTACACAAACAATATATGACTAAATAAACTACTAAAAATTGTACATAAATGACTAAGTTTAGTCACATGACCATTAGTGGTTTATTTGTAGTCATTTATAACACCACTAAATTTATGACTAAACTATTTTAGTCATTGATTTGGTCATTGATTTGGTCATTGATTTAGTCATTGATTTAGTCATTGATTTAGTTGTTAATTTAGTCATTTATTTAGTCATGGTAGTGATTTATTTAGTCATATATTTAGTCATTAATTTTAGTCACATGACTATTTTAGTGGTTTATTTGTAGTTATTTATAACACCACTAAATTTATTACTAAACTATTTTAGTCATTTATTTAGTCATTTATTTTTAGTCATTGATTTGGTCATTGATTTGGTCATTGATTTGGTCATTGATTTAGTCATTTATTTAGTCATGGTAGTGATTTATTTAGTCAAATATTTAGTCATTTATTTTTGTTAACTGGTCATTTATTTAGTCATATATTTAGTAATATATTTAGTCATTAATTTAGTCATATATTTAGTCATTAATTTAGCCATGTATTTAGTCATTAATTTAGTCATTACTTTAGTCATTACTTTATTCATTACTTTAGTCATTACAAATCAAATCTAACTTAATTAATCCTCACAAATTTATGCATAGAAACTTCAAGTATCATAGATATTCAAATGTTAAAAAACACCATGAAATGAAGACTAAAATTCTTGAACAAATATGATTGATTAGAAACAAACACAAATAGATTACAAATCAAGAGGAGCCACAACATAGTATTTATGAGTGGATAAAAAACCACTCTGAAAATTTACTTCATTAAGACTCATTAGCAAATCAATATCTCATTGGTTACATTCAATGTCTCAGTGACACTGTACAACTTACAGACACTATATAAATAGAATACTCTTATTTTTATATACTTATATTGTTTTCCCCTTGCTTAACTACAGTCCTTTTGGAAGGGTAGCGACCTCCTATAGGGGCTCGACCCATTTAATCCCCTTGCAAATCCACAGCTTTCCTGCCACTATTGGTTTCAGCTCCTCCAAACTCTTCATTGTTGGTATTCACCTTTCACTTCTCCAATTTGGAGCTGCAGCCTAAAAATAAGGTTTTGAAATTTTCACATCAAAAACTTAGAAAAGTCAAATAATATAGAGGATGAAATTCATACATTTTATTTTCCTTTCAAAACTATGGCACCCTAAACTTAGGCACTAGATATAGTGAATGTATCGGAATTAGATATAACATCCATCAAAAGCATATTTGGAAGTAGATTTTTATCAGATATTGTAGTTGTAAGTTCCACTAATTATAATAAAGATAAATAGTTTTACCTTTCTACATCAACTAATGCAATTCCAATAACTTTTAGAGGATCGACAATGCTAACCTTTATCATATCAAAATACTCACCTACAAGTTGCAACACAACATTAAACTTATTAAGTAGACTCAACATAAAAGATAAGACAACTATTAGAAAGCATGTTGAGGAAAAGTATACAAAATCCACTTCAATTATTTTAAATTTCGAGGAGTTTCTCCAAATAGCACGGGTTCCTGAAATGAAATGGGGACTCTTGAGTAAAATGGACCAAAAGAAACTGAACCAACTATGATAAACACTTGAACTTGAGGGTTTATTTGCAAACAAAGATAAGGTAATGTACGAGAGAAGTATGAAAACTTTCAAAGCAAAATGTTATTGCTAAGTGTTTCTGGCTTAGATTGTGTTGCATTTTTTGTATCAATTTTTCAGATCAAACTCTGTGATCCATCATCAAGATAAAGGAGAGCATAAGGACTAAAATGAATAGCTTCAGACCACAAATTGAATAAAAAAGGAGGGAGGGGTGGGGAAATATGGCACAAGAACCAAGGTGATGAAGGAAGGATTACACTAACAAAAGCACAAAGGACTAATTAATTAAAGATTAACAACACAACTAAGCAAGAATAAAAGTAATCAAACAAATAATAAATCAAATGATTAAACCAAGAGACACAAATAATATAGAAGGAAACTAATAATAAAGGGCAAAAACATATATAAAAAAAACAAACACACAAAAAGCAACATGCATACAATTATATATGCTCACAAACGCAAAAAAAAAACAACCAAACATACATACAAGCCTATAAATAAATTAAAACTACACAAACAAATAACCAATTGACATTAAAGGAACCAAAATAATATAGAAACACAACCAAAAAATAAATAAAACAAGGAGACAACAAGAAATAAAGGAAGCAAAAAAATTATAATCACACAAACAAAAATATAAATGCACACAAACACATACATACAAGCATATATATATATATGAAAGAAAGAATCAAAAAATAAATGAACCAAACTATAAATAAACAAAAAAGAACCACAATACAAACATGAAAATAGAAATAAATAAAAATATATGCACACACATATACATATAAACATACAAACCAAATCAAATAAAAGCAAGCATACAGATGATTTCAATAACAATTGCTTTTGTTCTCAAGGGACTAGGTTTTAGGTCAAGTACTCTGATGAATGGATATACAAATGATTTCAATAATAGTGCTAGCTATTATCCAAAATTTTAAAAGAAGTACATTCAAGAAGCCACCGCCTTTGGGAGAAAGAAAGAGGATCATGTATTCCATGGACATTTGGGATTCATCAATCGGAAGTAACATTTGTCATAAAAAAATTCTCACAAAAGATATAGTATCCATCAAAGTATGATTGAAAGTGAGTTTTTGAAAATTCCCTGACAGACATATACACGAAATATGGAAGCATACACAAAGCACAAAAAATTATTCAGTATTGCAAGGAAGAAAAACATTAGCAAGAGAAAGGCCTCTTGGTGGAACATTAAAATAGCATATCCCTTTAATGCCCTGAAACCCTAAAATAGTGTGGTATTGCAAGGAAGAAAATCATTGGCGAGAGAAAGGCCTCTCGGTGGAATAGAATAGTATGTCCCTCTGATGCCCCAAAAAGGGAAAAGGGTCAATTTTGAAGAATTCATCAGTGAGAGGATTGATCATCAGTAGGAGTTAAAACATGGTCTCACCAATATGACGATGGTACTCTCTTTCCAAAGAATGTAATTAATGATTAAATGAATGGGATTATGGAGTATATGCTCTAGTAGACATATATGCAAGATGTGGAATCGTAGAAAAAACACTTGAATTTTTTGACAGAATGCCTCAAAGAGATGTCATCTCATGGAATGAAATGATTGATTGCAGAATGTGTACAAAATGAATTTTGTAAGGAACCTCTCAAAATCTTTGAATTAATGAAGCACTTTGGAACGCATCCTAACATTGTAAGCTTTGATTGGGTTCTAGGTGCATGCATTCATGCAGGTATAGTGGATGAGGGTTGCACATACTTCACACTTCAGTAACCCTTATTGCATTACAATTTACATATATAGTTGATCATTAGGTGTGCATGGTTGACCTTCATGACCTTTGAAGCATTTATTCAAACAATTCACTACCTTTTATATGCTACCACATTTTTCATACATGTCTACCAAAGTATTTTATCAAACAATTCACTACCATGCTACTATGGCTAAAAGCCTAAAATAGGTGCTTTCAAACAGGCTATGGATTCCAACATTGTAAGCACTCTAGAACACATCCTAACATTGTAAGCCTAAGATTTGTACTTTTATAGATAATCCCAATACATTAATAATATATTTATATACATGCAATTATATGTTAAAATAATACATACTTGATTTGTTCATGTGTACCACCAGAATTTGCATTTGATATGGCCCATGTTGCTTCTTTATTAATGTCAAACTCAATAGTTTGATGGAGTTGAACAAGTGGAGGAATAATTTTTGTATCGATCATAGCCTAAAAACTAAAATATCCATTAACAAATAGAAAACCTTAAAATAATTTAGTTTCACACCATTCAACAAAGATGCTTCTCTAGTCTAGATAACAAATAGAAAGACCTAAATTTGTTCTTTGTTTCCTATAGTTATGATTGAAATGGTCCAAAAAGCTTCCTTCTTGATGCTCTTCTTATGATTATGGCTTAGGAGAGCTAATAGGAAAGGAAGTGCTTGATTGTTGATTATGTACTGAAATTAAATGAAACACCATAACATAAGTCAATGAAATAGTACAATGACAACATCATACACTTGCAAAAAGAACAATTAATTATTGATATGAAAATCTAAAGAAAATGTCAATGTAAACTTATACCTGAGTTTGAAAATCATCACTAGTTACAATATTTCCCACTATTCGAAGAGCTAGAATATCCACTGAAATATTGGTTTAATGCCACGAGGAGCATTCAAAATCTTCTCATAACCCCTGTCAGGAGTCATTATCAATATAAGGTTAAGGTTTTGACCATTGTGAGTATATCATATCCTTGTGATAGGCTACAAATAAAATCTTGTCAATTTATTTGTTGCATGTATAAAGAAGCCAATGATGAGCAGTTGTTAAATATTATCATAAGGCAACAAGGGATGAAAGATAGTTTTTACCAAAGTGAGATAGTCAAAAGAGGGTAAAGGAAAAAATTCAACCATGAAAGACCAAAGGTAGTCATTTCATTAAAGACAGTGATAAGGTTGTGAATACATTATGAAGATATAAAGATTCAAACCTTCAAAGAAGAGAATAATAGTCAATAGTCCATTAAAGGGGACAAATATCATGATGCTCCTCTCATAGTCACCAATGTAAGGCAATCCTTTAGAAGAGTGTATGATAGTCACATCCATGCATTAGGTAATCATGAATATCCAAGATAGACACATGACATGAAACAACCCTTTCAAATGCATGACAGTCCAAATATAGAGCTAGCAACAATCCTTATATTCACAAGGTTAGAGAAGGGACACTTGTTAAAGGACAGTGATATTGATCCAAGGTGGATAGTGCTTATAGCATAGCATGATAGTTGATAAATTTTTAGAGAGTGCAGTCACATTAGGCATGATGTCATGACAATCCTTGGATAAAATAAGGTCATATGATATAGTGGTATAGTGTCCATGCACTGTCTAAATTTGAAGCAATAGTAAATAGTAGAATAACTTGAATGAAGCTTGTCATCATGTGAACTGTAGCTTTGGAAAATACTAAATAAGTCCCTTTGCAAAACTTGCATCAACATCATGAAGAGATAATCAAGGTAGTATGTGATACCAAAGAACCTCAACATCATCTTTGGAAGCATGAACAACATGGCAGAAATCATTGTCTTTCTATCATATGAACACTTGACAGAGACATTGTGTGGTATATCATTCTCCATATGACTACACAAGGATATCACTTGCATGCATTGACTCCCCCTATGAGTGAGATAATATGTATATAGAGCCATGTCACTGGAATCACTAAGCACATAAAAAAAAGTCATCTGGATGGCTGGTAATTATGATCACACATATATCCTATATATTTCTTATCTATAAAATTTGTACTTGTTACCATAAATACTAAAATTTTACCAAACAAAGAATCTCAGGGAACATCATTCTTAAATATAAAGTAGAGTTTAAAGCTCCTATTGGCTGCATGTGGAGAATAAGACAACATGAAGGCACCGAGATGGAAAGTCTCACAAAGGGAAACAAACCCATGGAGAACAAGAATCACTACAAGTTGAAAAATCGTTGAAAGCGGCAACACAAGTCAATCTTAATCATGTATCCTTCAAAAACCTGAATGATATCAATCATGAACATTCATATCACTTCCAAGATAGAAGCTCATTCCTGTAGTTTTTCAAACAAACAAATTTGTGGGAAGAAATTCTCCAATGTAGAAAAATATACAAGAATCTATACTTTCTCAAACAAACAAAATTGTTGGTAGCATTTCTCGAGATAGAAAACACACAAGAATCTATAATTGAACTTTACAAGACTCATGTTGTAGAGCTAAATAATTCAGTACATATTTAGTACACATCATGTTATAGTAAATATAGTATAACACATAAAACATAAGATTATTGAAAACTACAGTCACAGAAACATGCATGTAAAATAGGGGAACAGGGGTGTAGGATATGATTATAAATGATAGAATTCATGAGGGATAAGACAATTTTTATGTATCATTCACATTAAAAAGTGTTTCCTTGCAATTCATCAAGGCCAAATAACAAACAAAGATGTGTGTCATAATTCTCCAATCTAGAAAATACACCAGAATCTCCAATCAAAGTGTAAAATATTAATGTTGTCATGCACATTTCAGCAAGGAATTAAAAAAACACTATATTATGGTAATTGCAATACAATACATAAGATATAAGATCATAGAGAACACAACCACAAAAACATGTTTGTAAAACAAGGATTTTGAAGATTATGAAAAATGATAGGATTCAGAAGCGATATGCAGTGTGGGAAACTAATTCAGACCAAATAATAAGTGATGTCTAAATTACATCTAGAATGATAAATGAAGAAAAAATGCAATTGGCAGGTGTAAAGCCAGACTCCACAACCTTTTCTAGTATCATACCCACCTGTGCCAAATTGGGAGCCTTGGAACAGGGATGGACATCCATCAAAGCATAAAGGATAGTGGAATTTTGTCAGCTATTGTAGTTGCAACTGCTCTTGTAGACATGTATGCTAAATGTGGGATCATAGACAAGGAACTTGAAGTGTTCAAAAAAATACCTCAAAGAAATGTGGTCTCATGGACTGCAATAATTGCACGATGTACAAAAATTATATTTGTTGAAAAGGATTTAGAAACTTTCAAGAACATGCAATTTGTGGGTTTAAAGCTAGACTCCACAACCTTTTCCAGCATCCTCTCTACCCATTCCAAAATGGAAGCTTTGGAACAGGGTATGGACATCCATCAAAGCATAATAGAAGGGGTATTTTCATCTAATATTATAGTTGGAAATGCTTTGGTTGACATGTATGCAAAATGTGGAATTATAGAGAAAGAATGTGAAGTTTTTGACAGAATGCCTCAAAGAGACGTCATCTCTTGGACTACAATTATTGCAGAATATGCACAAAATGGATTTGTTGAAAAAACTTTAGAAACTTTCAAGCAAATGCAATTGCCAAGTATAAAGCCAAATTCCACAACCTTTTCCAGCATCTTTCTTGCCTGTGTCAAAATGGGGGCTTTGGAATAGGGTATGAACATCCATCAAATCATAAATAATAGAGAAATTTTGTCAGATGTTGTAGTTGCAACTACCCTAGTAGACATGTATGCAAAATGTGGAAGCATAGACAAGGCATGTGAACTGTTTGAAAAAATTCCTGAAAGAGATTCCATCTCATGGAATACGATGATTGTGGGATATGCACAAAATGGATTTACTGAAAAAGGCTTTAGAAACTTTCAATAAAATGAAATTATTAGGTGTGAAGCCAAGTTCCACAATCTATGCTAGCACCCTCCCTTCCTGTGCCAAAATGGGAGCTTTGGAGTAGGGTATAAACATCCATCAGAGCATAATGGATGGGGGATTTTTGTCAGATATCATGGTTGGAAATTCTATGTTAGACATGTATGCAAAATTTGGAAACATACACAAGGCACGTGAACTCTTTGATGGAATGCCTCAAAGAGATGTCATCTCATGGAATGCAATAATTGCAGGATATGCACAAAATGGATTTTGCAAGGATGCTCTCAAAATATTTGAATTAATGATGCACTTTGAAATGTATACTAACATTGTAAGCTTTGTTTGTATTCTTTGTGCATGAAACCATGGAGGTTTAATGGATGAGAGTTGTGCATGCTTCAATCACATGAGTAAGCATTATTGCATTGCACCTACAGTTGATAATTATGTGTGAATGGTTGAACTTATTTCCCGTGCTGGCTATCTCGAGGACACTCTAGAGTCTAAACTATATCATTAAGATGCTAGAATAGAAAAATAATTGTAAATATAGAATATAGGTTATTATTGATTACTGGCATGTTCTTGGCATTGAAAATAAAATATCACTTTGAAAATCCAACATGACTTTACCAATGAAGTATAGAAGATGAGAATTGATGAAACCACCCAGGAGAAAGAGGAACTGACTTCAAAAATAGTACAAGGGTTAATATAAGGAGAGAAGTCTTGATTTAGAGGGAAGAAGAGTTCATGAAGATTTGCTTAGCTGAATGAGTTGTTGGAAGACATAGACTCCTTAGAAACTACAACAATTGGAAGATATTAAATATGCCTTTATTAACATAAAAAAATGAGACTTACTAACAAATTTCACCATCAAATGAGTTATCTCAATAGTAATAAGGGTGGGCATTGAGCATGCCAACTTATCCCCTTTTGAGTTTGAGTTAGTATACCTCACCACCTAATTGAACAAAATTAGGAATACTTCAATTTAACTATTAATAGAAGCCTTTGGTAAGATGTCAACATATAAAATCACATGGCAATCAAAATGAATATAGATAAATTTCTCATTGAAAGTGATTCTATGTTAGTAATTAATTATTTTCTAAAACTACAACAACATGGCCCTCTGATGTAAGCAAGGTGGAGATGATTCTTCCAATCTCACAAATGTTCACAAATAATCAAACAAAAACAAGGAGTAGCCTCAAAACTCAACTTTTCCCAATAAATAAAATTATAGGTCATACAAAGACCTAACAAACATCATTTGAGGAACTCTTCAACTCTAGAAACAACATACCAAAAGAACTCACAAGGTTTCTTAAGCTCAAATTGGATTTTCAATAACCTACCACTATTTGGGCTACTAAATTAGCCCTATTTTTCAAAGGAAGACCCACCTAAACTTCTAGTTTCCACTCAATCTCTTAGAAAGTCACTAAATGTGATTCAAAACTCCAAATTTCATGATTAGTTAAAGGATTTAAGTCCTCTAGGGTGCTGCCTAAATAAACCCTCACTTTTCATGCAAAATACTAGGGTTTATTCAAACTACTAACTCTTGGGCCTGTACAACTCAACAAATGGCTCCAACACATCTTAATAACCTTGATCAAACTCAATCTATCATAAATTTGAAGGTTCCAACATCATTTTGCAAAAACCAAACCTTAACACCTCTTTTTCACAAGGAAAATGCCATGTATAGTATTAGGGCAACACACATCTCCTTTAAACTTGATTCCCCTAACTTTATAAGCCTTCAAGAAATCTACTCTATCATTTTTGGAGGAAATACACCGAGTCACGCCCTCCTATAGAAGGTCAATTTCTTGATACATTATAAAAACTTCAAAACTAGCCCTCACTGGCCTGTTACAAGCAGATTGTAGAAAACTACCAAGTTCTCACTCAAATCTTAAAGTAAGACTCTCAAAATTGATACAATGGAGAGATATAACATTCCTACACAAAATACTGAAGATTTTAAAGCCTCACAATGATTATACAGACCATACAATGCTGGTGAAGTTCTAAAAACACAAAAATACAGTGAATTTTATGATAAAACATTGTTTACAGACTTGTATTTTCAATACAATCTTCAATATCCATTGTTCAAGCCTTTTTTAGCTTTTTTAAAACATTTCTCCATTAGTAAAAAAATTTAATTTGAAAGGAGTAGCATGGATTCTCCCATTACAAGCAAAAATTGTCTTGTTGCAGCTATTTTTAGCAATACTACAGAATCTGACAAAATGAATCTTCCAATAACCTTAAATGGTCTGTAAATGACCTAATTGCACCTAAATTCATTCAACCAACACTAAATGACCTTATTCAACCATTTACTACCATTTGACCTTGAACTCCTAAAATCTTGCATTTGCAACTTTTGGGTTTTACAACAATTTTGCAACAAAGTGCAATTTTTTTGCAATATCAAAATTATTGACTCCTAGACACCTAATTACCACCAACTTATGATTTATTGCATAATTTAATCATCTTAAACCTCTTATTTACTACAAAAATGTCTTCCTCCTAGGGCTTTCTCTTTAACAACTTGAATTTCCTAAAGTTCTTCAATGGTGCCCCTGCACCACCCTCCCTATACAGATTGGTGGATGCAACCAATGTTATCAAAATTCAGCATATTCCTAGAAATCCCTATAAGTTAGTGGACCACTTATCAAATGAATTTATTCAATAAAAATACAATGTCATGAACTTGATCTAATACACTCGTCTCTTGCAACTTTTCCCACCCATCCAAGTCATGTTTTCTAAGGAGAGTAGGATATGAACTCAAAAGTGCAAGTAGGAAGTTTTTATGTCATTACAATTGCACTTTTACATCCCAAGTAATTTACAACCCCAACGCATTTAATATTTTCTATAATCCAAACAGCAATAGTCTTGATGTAATGAGCTTCATAAACCTCTTGATCATTTAGACCAAATAACACGCTTATTAAGAGTAAACTTAGTATCTTCACAATAGTCAGAAGTGGGTGATTTTGGATGCAAAACAATCCCAAATGTCTCAGGGTTTCAAATCCACATTCATTCACTTACTTAATACACCACTTTGGCACATAAGACAAGATCATTGCCTTGTGACTGCTTGCACACATCATAGTCACCATGACAATAATCTTGATGGTATGGGTTCAACAATCTCTTGATTTATTAAGACCAAGCACCACACTTATTTAAGGGAAATTTCTAAGTGTTTTAAGCAACCAATTCTTGACTTGGATTAGTTCAAAAAAAAATTGGTTTCAAATCCATGCTCATTCACTTGGTAAATTTTTTCACTTGGGTATGTAAAACAAGAATCTTGCCTTTCTTGCAGCTTGCATGCATCCTAGTCATTGTGTCATATTTGATGCTTACCTCTACTATTTTTCCCTAAGTTACCAATCTTGGATACTGGTCCAGTGTGGGAAAGGTTCAACCAGGGTTCAACATTTGGCTTGTGGATTCATCCACGACAACCTCATGAGAACATGCAAATAATTTTCACATTTTTTCTTCATATTTTATTACAGGGTTTGCGATTTTTTTAAAAACCTAAATAAATAATTGGAATTCATTTGTGTCTTGCAAATAACTATCATTTATCTTGCAAAGTAGGAGAAATTGGCTTGGAAAATGAAGGAAGCAGGGTATAATGAATCATTTATCTACCAGCATAGTGAAAAGTTAGCAATTGCATTTGGTTTGTTAAACATGGCCCCTGGTACAACTATTAGCGTTGTTAAGAACCTTCAAGTATGTTCTGATTGCCACACTGCATCTAAATTTATCTCCAAGATTGTTGCAAGAGAAATTGTTCTGACAGATGTGATCCATTTCCATTATTTTAAACAGGGACAACTTTGGACAAACTAGAATAATATTATTTTTGAGGGTAGAACACTATCGGCCTAACATTACTACATTGGGGGAATTCCCCTCATAGCTCCACCGATAGACCGATAAGGTGGGGGAAGTCAATTCCATTTTTTTGTAATGTGGTAAGAGTCATTCAGGTAACCGTATGTCAGGTTGGGGAACTCTTCCTGGAGGTTCTAAATGATTTGCCTCTTTTTAATAAGACTGTGTTGGCAGTGCCACCTGGATCACAATTGTTTGGTGGGATTCCAAACCAAAAAAATAAGGTGCAATTATGGAAATATCATAGAGAGAAGCTACAAGCTACCATGCTGATTTTTCTAAGCGAATTTATATCAAGTCTTGGTTAGCATGGCTTAAGACGTGCAAATGATATCCTCTCTGTAGATAGGCTTGGGGAAAAGTATTTGCTTGATCTTGTGAAAAGTGGCAAGGAACTTGTAGAGAATGAGACATTGATCAAGAGAAACATTAGATAGTCTGGATGCATTTGAAGGGAGCTTGGAGTGGCTAAAAATGGTTTTTGGTTCAACTATTGAGTTTCCATGGCAATGTGCCCGTGAGATTGTTTTGAAGCACTCAAAGAGTCTGTGGGATGGACTTTTTGAAAGCCTGTTTGTTAGTAGGATGAAAAAAATAATAGCTGATGGATTTGCAGATCTACGTGAGAGAGTTAAGGTTAGTAAATGTCTTGAAGCCATAGTTACATCTCTAGCAAGTTACAAAGATGTTGAAACCCATTTGCACAAATTAACTACTAGTGAGGGTTGGTTTGTCAAGAGAGGGGACCTAAAAAGTGTCAATTTACCTAGGTTGAGTTTTAGATTTATGATACAAATGATGAAGACTGGTTTGGATGCCTTAATGCTTATTTTGGAACTAAGGTTAGTCAAATAAAAGATACCATAGATGAGGGGTCCAAGAATATTTTGGAAGACCTCCTATGTTTTCTTCATGCACATAAATCTCCTTCAAGGATAAATGATTTAGCACCTTATTTGCAAGAGAAATACTTCCATTTTATCTCAATATTAATTGTTGAGATTGAAGAACATATTGCACATCTTTCAAAAGCTCTCTATCAAGAATGAAAAATGAGGAGATGCCAGAAAAAATGAACAAGGAGACACTAGAACCAACAGTTATAGTGGAAAGGGAACTTTTCTTAGGAAGGCTTTTAGTTGCTCTTAGTTTTCATTCAACTTCCTTTCCACTAGTTCTTGGCTCATCTCAGCTTTGGTTTGTCAAGAACAAAGCTTCAGTTTCAAGGAAAGGATCTTTGCCTTTCAGATATTCCAGTACTGATTTTGATTACCCTCTTATAGACAGTTCTAGAAGACAAATACTAATGAGAGGGGTCGGTTTGAAGCCTGAACCATAAGATAAAAATAATAGCACCAAATTGAATAAACTGAGAAGACCTATGCACAATCTTTGTATCAAAGCTCATAGCATGTGGATATTGTGGATAACTGAAGAGCTTTCAGGCATTCTCACAAGATATCTAAGGGAGGATGAATATTTTGAGGAAGGTTGGAGGAAGATGTAGGAGTGAAGATTTCAATAAAACATTTAGCCGATAGGATATTACGTGAGGATATCCCCACTAGGATCTCCTCCAGTTTGACGCCGCCAGGGAGAATTTTATATGACGCCAAAAAATCTCAAAGCCACAGCTCACTGTGCTGTGACCCCGACAGAGCGAATTGCCCATCGGATGAGATCACCACATCCTGTATGAAGTGAGAGTGACCTGTGAGGCACCACCTGGGCACACCATGGTTTGTAATGGACTTCTTGTACGACGCTGACACAATCATATCTAAGTTGTCAATGGGCATCATGATGGTTGTCACCTAGTCTAAATGCCCCTCCATTGTGTCGTGCAGTACTAGTGCTTCCACCATGTCTCCTCATTTTACCAAACTCTTCTCTCTACTCCTGCTATTTTTTCTATTGTTCCCCTTCCCTCTCCCCTATGTGGTATATTAAACTAACAAAGGACACTCTATTTTGGGGCCAAAGATTACGCAGATTTTAGACCCCGCTATCCCTCTCATCTTTTCTCCTTCCTTTCTTCCCTCACTCCACACCATGATCTTGCCTGGGATGTTAGCACAAGCACTGGCCAAGCCATCATTGGGGTAAGTTATTAAACATATCTCTGTCACACCTCTTCTATCTTATCATAGATTTTCATAAGGTCATTTTGCCCAATTATAGGTCTTTAGGGGTCTTAAATCATGCCTTGCAAGGCATAAATGGGTGGTATGAAGGTCTTATACTTTGAAAAGGTGAAATTTTATTGTGGTGTCAAATGATTTTTCAAGTCTTAGGTGCCTAAATGAAAATTTTAATACTCATCAAAGTTTCATGTCAATTTTACAAGGAAGTTTTGGCAAAATTTAAGGTGTTTTCTTTTGAGTTTTAGGGTTAGCAAGGCATTGAAGGAGTCTTTCTCTAGATAAGGTGTGGAAGTTGCCTTGTTGCCCTGCATGGCACATTGCAGAATGAGGGAAAGGTGCATGGAATGCTAAATGGAGAAGAACTTTTAGGAGCTTGTAACAAGTCATTCCCACATGCCCAGATATCTCAAAAATGAAGGATTTGCATGGTTGCATTCTATATTTACCAGGTATTACTTGTCTCATGAAATCTTTGAAAGAAGAAATTTATATGGAGACCATAAGCCTAGAAGAACATTATTTGCTGATGTAAAAGTCCTACAGTCTCATACTATCATTCAAATCCTTTAACATTTTTGTTAAAAATATACATACAAGGGTAGTTGAGAGTCTATTGAACTATTAAAAAGAATGGTTAATAGAAAGGCTTGTATTATCTTTAGGGGGATTTGAAACAACATTAAGGGTTTTACTTAGCCTGTTAACAGTTTTCTTAGTCATGAGAAATCTCTTGAAAAGTATCGAGTAATTTCACAAAATGGATAGAAGCATTAGATGTCATAAGCATAGGTCTTCCCAAATGAGACCATTTTTTATGGGAAGCTAGTGGCAATGGACAGTGTTAAAAGACCTACTTTAGATGTTATAGGAAGCTACAGACCTCTAATAGGGTCATGAAGATAGTGAAGATTCTTGGAGCAATACTCCTGGGTATTGGTGTGCTACAAAGTTTGTGAAGGGTTTTCTTTCATTTCTTGAAACCTTAAACCTAGGGCAGTCATGGAAGATGACATAAAAAAAGCAAGCAGCATTACAGTCTCCCCATGATTTCAAAATCAAAAGAGGTATAGAGCATGGTAGGAAACACCGAATAGGATCATGTTCAAATATGAACTTTGTGTTGACATGAGTTGTGGAAGGCTTGTAAAAGATAGTCTTATTCAGTACTATGTTGTTTGTTAGCAAAGTTAATGTCAGTTCACTAGAGGAAGTCTAGTGAGGAAGTTGGACAGGCTCAAGCTTCCAAACTGTTCCTAATGTTGAGGACTCCATAGCAGAGAATAGGTCAGAAGAATTGATGCTTAGTTTTGTCAGTGGAGAAAAGTGGGTAGACCAGATTTGTGTTTTCCTGAGAATTTAGTAGCTTTACCTTGACATAAGGTCTAAACAACTAGGGATTGCAATTGAGCTCAAACTCTAGCAGAAATTTTCTTGTTCTATAGAGGACATTCATGGTCTTATGTGCATGATGAAGAAGACTCCTAAATCACAAGTGATGACAATTTACTACTCATACAATAATACCTGAGCCAAAAGGACTTGCAACTGTTAGCTACTATTTTTGTAACTTGTACTGCCAATTGTTATTTCTATCAGACCCTATGATCACAAGCATGGGGCTCCTTGATTTGGAAATTGAGAATGAGAAGGAGAGGAGTTAAAAGATCTAAGGCTCAGTCTTTCTAAGAAGCTTACAAAGCTTAGTGACAAATTGTCATCAGCTCTCCTATTTTAGAAGTCTAGATGGAATAATATATTCTTTCATTGAAAGACTAATCATATTGAGGATGTTACAAGAGGTGTCTCAGGTATATCAAATTATGAAATTTGGAAACTTGACAAGGATGATACCATTTTTGGACTTCGCTATTGTTGAAAAAATTAGTGTGGATGTTGTTAAGTAGATTTTTGTGCAAATGAAAAATGATCATTTAAAGAGAATTCTATAGCTTGGTAGCCAGAACCTTGAATTAGGAAAAATTAAAAATCATTTTGACTATTCTTACAAAGAAAAGCTAGAATTCTCATACAACCTCTAATCATTGAGAACCTCTAAAAGACTGCTATGATTACCAAATAGTGGCAGCCTATGAATAGACCTTGGGGTTTGTGTAAGGGTGGTTCTTGGAATAAATCTTAAGGGTTTGTGTGATGAACAGATATAGTGTGATATAGTGAACTATAGCAAGCAAAAAGGGCAGTGTTAGATACTATTGAATAAATGACAAGAATAAGAGCTAGTGAAGACCAAGGTCATCAAATGTGTGATAGTGTTGCATAACCTTCTAGTGAACTATTCATAGATTGCAGTGATCAAGAGCAAGGGATAGTTCATAAGAGTAAGTGAATAGCTCTCAAGTAATAGATGACAGCGAAAAGGGTTATCAAAGCCATTGTAAAGCCCTGTCTAAAGTGTAATGATTCCTTCAAAGTGTCAAACATCTGTGTAAGACCCTACACACCTGTAGGTAGCAGTGTCAAATCACGTTATGAGCACAGTACAGTGAAGAAATAAATGGTGACTACAAGGTCTGAGACATGGTAAATGTATTTGATTTACCATGTCATAGAGATATCTACACTAACAGTGTCAAAAATAGTAAATAATGATAAGGAAGTTATATAACACTTTTAGTAGGTAGTAAGGATAGTAGTGTCATGTGTTAAGATTAGTGGAAACCCATGGAGAATGTATGATGCCCTAGTTCTAAACAACTATGAAAAATCTGGAATTGACAATGTAAAGTGAAGTTTTCAAAGGTTTGATTATAGAAAGAGAGTCCTTCCAAGGTATTAAAGTTTTGAAAGGTTGTTTAGGAGTGTTTTAATCTCTTCTTAGATATTTTTTGGTGAATTTATAAGTTGTGGACATTGTTTATTTGACTATCCTGTTAAGACGGTTTGGAGAGAGTCTTATTTTAGGGTCAAGAATTGAAGATTGAGATAGGTGTTTGATAAAATTTTATGAACAAAGAATGGGGAATAGTATGATGTGTTTGAGTAGGCTATTTTATAATTTTTTGAGGCTTTAGTAAAGAGATATGGGCTTGGGAATTTTTCTTTGGTGGTTTAAGTGGTCTTAAAGAGCCTAAAGGTTGATTTTGGACAGTCTACTTTTGAAAGTTCTCTTATTTGAGTTGTCAAGGTTGGAAATTGGTGTTGAGCCAGCCAATTGATGTTGTTTAAGGTCATTTGTGGAATCTACATGATGATTTTTTCCTTATTCTTAGTTTGGTTAATTTGAAACAAGAGTTTTGTGAAGGAAAAATGAGTCCTAGTTGCAAGGACAAGAAAGAATAGATTGAGATTTGTCAAGTTGTGAAAGTTAGTGAATTTTTGAACCCTATCATTGCATCATATTTGTTGTCATCAAATTTGAATTCAAGAATGCTAGATAGGCATGCAATCATTTAAAGGAAGGGAGCTTCACTATTTCAAAGGACAATTTTAGTTTATTAGTGTGCACCTCATCAATACTTTTTGTTTTCAAGTGTCACAATAGTAATTGCTTACCATGACATGCACTTGTGTTAGGAAATTAAGGTTAGTGAATTAGAAAAGATGTTTTCCCATGCTCAAGTGGACACCTATGCAAATACCAAAAGGAGTCAATAGATTGAAGTAAGGTTTGCATAAAATGGTATGCCCCCTTATTGAGAAAACCAATTCAAAATTTCAAACATCAAAATTATAATGTGAGGCATGCACCTAAGCATGGAGGTTTATACTTTAAATTTGAAGAAAATTTTGTATATTTTCAAGTGCACACCTATCTTAAGGAAAAGTGCATATCACTTTTTTCATGTATAGAGGTGTGCATGTAAAACAAGGAAAAAAGAGTTTAGTTCATCAAAATGGTGTCTTTCCATTTATAGGGGCATATCTCTTTATATGAGAAATTCAAAACATAAAATTCCTTGCGAAGTGCACAATCAACAAAGGCATTTTTCACTTCAAACAAGCAACATATTCCATTGATAGGAACATGCTAATATGAAGAGAAATTTGTTATAAGACAAAGTTCCAAATTGTTATTATAAGGTGCATGCCTAATCAAGTGAGATAGGTGTTTCAAATCATCAAACACTTTACCCATTTATAGGCATGCACCTCAATACAAAGTGTTGCTTTCAAATTTGAAATGACAAATTGCTTGTATAGGTGGATGTTGGAATGAGAATAAGGGAGCAAAAAAGTCAAAATCCAAAAATACAATGCATAGGTGCATGCCTCTTATTGGGAACTAAGTAATTTTTAAAAGGAAAGCATGTCTAGTGTAAACGATCTTGAAGATACCTTTCACCCATTAACGTTAAAATAGGAAAGCCCATAAAATATTAAAATACCCTTCCTCTATTACTAACCTGGAGCAGGGATTTGAAGCATGCGCAACCACCCTCCACTTTTTGGGATTTGAAGGCCTCTATAACATAAACAACACTTTTTCAACATACCTACAAGCAAAACAATATAGGAAAAACACTCACAGTAGAACTTACATTGACAATACTTGGAGAATTGTTTAAAATTGCAGTAGCTTAATCTCACGGTACAACTCAAAATATTTTCTCACCTTTCCACTTCAAGGGAAACCCTGAATCAAGATGTTTCCATGGGAAGATCTAACTCAAATATGGTTGCCTTCATTTTGCAGCTAATACATGGAGAAGAGAATTTCTCAAGATAATCACATGCAAAAGCACAACAAAACATATTCTAGATAAAAATCAGATTAACTAATATAAACAATTTTGTAGTTGTCTTTCATGTACCAATATCATCCATCTTTTGATATTACTTCTTGATCAAATCCTTGATCCTATTCTCTTCAAGATATTCCAGATAATCCTCTATGTCTCCACTTATTGTATATAAAACAACCATGTTCAAGGTAGAGTGTCAGCTGCAAAGAAAAATAAGAGCACCCTATCATCACTTGCTTCCATAGAAGAATAAACATATAAACAAAGCATTAATAAACAAATTGAGAATAAAAAAATATACCTCCACACTTCTACCCAACAGGCCTGTTCTGAAAGTTGCAACTTTTTGGGATGGTGATGGCTATTTCAGGCTTTATTCCACCTTGTCATGCAACTTTAGAGAGCATGACAGCATAGAGGCATTCCTTTTGAGTGTTGAGCTTCTTTATAGAGTCTCATCATCCTGATGAAATAGGGGTAGCCTTGTGGGAAAATATCATAGACATAGAGTTTTTAATGGAGAACCATTAGATATTGAGCAAAAATCAAAGACATGTAACTTTCAATGGTCTTTGTGGAAACAAAAGCGCCACTAAAAATTTGAAGATTTGTTTTTCATATTTTGGTTGTTTGAAATTTTGGTAATTCTTTCCAAGCCCGCAATGCCTAGGCATATTTTATCTAAAGATTCTAATCAAAATTTATGTTCATCAACAAAAAAACTTTACTTTTGTAAAGCTCATTCCTAATTTTTTTTCCAAAAGATTCTTGGGGATATGAAATTTGAAATTGTTGCTAATGGGTTGTGCTCCAACATTTTCATCAATGCAATGAAAAACAAAAGTGATCATTTATCATAGGATGTTCCCCAATACTCTTTTCAGTATTAAAATAAATTCAAATTAAAAAAAAATAAAAAAATACAATACATTGACCTATGATAGGAATGAATATTTTGAATCAGTTGCCCAATTCGCCCCTTCAATCTCCATGTATTTGATTCCAAAACAAAAAAATGATGGTCGTCCCTTCACAACCAAACCAATGTGGATTTATACCCAACATGAGTTGCATTGGTCAATCAAAAGGATCACCATGCAAGCTAAGGAGTCATTTTTTCCTTTCTTGCATGGTTGTCAATGATGATTGACCAATGAACCCAAATCCATGAACGAGTATACACAATTTGTTGCAGCCATGAATGAGTATACACAGGTAAGGGAAAAGAAAACCCATGTCAAAAGGGAGGGAAAATGAATTGAGGGGAGGGAAATAAATTGTTTTCTTTGAATTTAGTTGAATTTTCATTTCCTTAGATTTCTCTTTGGTTTGAGTTTTTCCTTGTTGTTTTTTCATTTTCTTATTTTCTATTACCCTTATTTTTTTCAATCCTTTTGTGCCTAATTTTTGGTTCTTTCTCATTTTCATTTTCATATTGCACTCTTATGCATATACACTTACACTCTAATGCACATTAATATATTTCTTTGTTTCACAATTTAAAATTCTCTTACTTATTTTGTTATTTTTTTTACCTTCTCTAATCCATGTGCTATATATATATATATATAATTAATTAAATGTTAAATTTATCAATTCTTATCTCTTTTTTATCTCTCATATTTCATATATATATATATATATATATATAATTAAATGTTATATTTAACAATTTTTTTCTCTTCTTTTTTACCTCTTTTCTTTCATTTATATTGAACCGTAGATTTTTGGGTTCCTATGGGCTCTCTAACACTTCTAGGGTTTTTCACCTAAAAGGAGAGAGATAGGAAAAAAAATTCCAATGGTTCATTCAAATTATGTTGTGTGCAATGTTGTCTAATCTAAATGAAGTAAACTAAATGAAGTTGAATGATCTAAATGACTAAATATGAGTGCAATACTAAGATTTAAGATATGTTTGAAAACACATTATGATATGCAAACAATGAAGTAAATGAAGAAAACATGCAAAATAAAATGAAATAAGATGAACTTGAGTGCACCTGGGCAATGTTTGATAATTCTAGAATGTTGTTGATGTTGGTTGAAATTACTAAATTTTCACAGTGGGACTTATTTGCCCAGGGTGGCAAACCAGTCTTCCTCCTAGTGAAAAAGTGTCAGAAACAGGTTTCTGACTGTCGGGATCAAGAATCAAACAAAATTCAGATTTTCATTCCTAAGGTGGGACTCATTTTCCACTGGTGGTGAATCATTCCTCTCCCAAATTTCTAAAAAAATAGGAGACAACTCTACAACATCAGATCTAGAAATCACTAATTATCGGGTTGTCGAAGTCAATTCTACAGGAAATAGACATAAAACCTTCTCCAAAATTGAAATGGACTTGAGTTTACTAGAAGCACCTAGTTGACTTGTAAACCAATCTTCAACACCAAAAAGCTTGTTAAATCTACACACAAAAGGCTGCAAACAAACATGCAATAGGGGAAAATGGTTGAGGGTTAGCAAATAGGGATTTTCTTTGGTCAAACCCCACTTTTGGTAATTAAACCCTTAATGAAATAATGAAATGCAAGAGAAAGATAAACTAACAACATGCAATTGCTATCAACATACCAAACCCTTGATGATGCAAGTCTGAAGTAATGTCAATGGATGCTTCAAAGTGCTTGAATAGTGCTTGAAAAGATGTTGTAAAATGCTTGAATACTTGAATGTGATGTGTGATTGAATTCTTGAATGAATGGGGAGACTGTAGGAGATGTAAAATGAGGTGAAAATTGCTTATTTATAGAATCATGTGCCTTAGTTACCCATTCATACCTCATCACAGGCTAACATGAAGTGTTTTTGAATACAAACCTGAAAGGAAAATTTAAAAAATTTGAATTTGGGGCTAAGGGGGACTCATTCGCCACCCATGGCGAATGGGTCCCACCTAGGACCCAAAAATGTGTGTCTAGAAATATGTTGTATTTAATGTTGTTTGTTGTGATAATATCCAAAAATATACTTAATTAAGTCATATGAGGGCTAAGGGGACCAAATAAAGTATGAGAAAGGGATAAATAGTGAAGATATGCCTAGAAAAGCATGAAAGTGTGTTACAAGACTTTACAACACTTCAAAATAGGACTTGTTTAGTGGTGAAAAGGTGATTTTTAGGTGAATTGTAATGAATAGAGTCTAGAAGAATGTATAAATGTCTTACAACACTTCACAACACCTTCACAAGACATTATTCTTTGAATTTTAGTACCTAAATATGCATGTTCAAGCCATGTTACAACATAAAATCAGAGAAAAATAGTTCAAACACCATGAAAAAAGACCTAAAATGCCATGAAAATGACAAGGGGTCATTTTTGTATGACACATTTAGCCCCCACTTCAGTGAGAGCATGAACTTGCTTCAAACTCACACTAAAATAGCCATGAACATCGAGAGGAGGGTTCAAATGTACTTATGTTAGAAAGATGAAACGACAACAATCGAGAGGGATGATCAAGCCCCCAGGATGAAGATCCCATGGAAAACTAAGGATAAGAACAAAGGAACACACAAGTGTTGAAATGAATCAGATGAAGCTTTGATCATCAATCCAACTAGTTCTGGATTAGATCTAGGCTGATTGTTTGAAAAAAGAATGTGTACTCACTCTGAGGCGACATAACTCATGACAGTCTATTAGGTGAGAAGGCCCAAATGTACTCACTCTGGGGCCACAGAACTAGTTGTCTGCGGGGTGAGAAATCCCAAAATGGTAAGATACATACGCTAGTTGGTATGCACTCACAAATAGAAAAGGTGGCTATGGGGAAAATTCATGCCGCTAGGTGGGATTCCCGCTCAACCATAGTAAAGTTATACCTGCTAACAACCTTAACAAGGCACCACAAGGAAAAATTTCATGAACAAAAAGAAAGGTACCATAGTCATGCAAGTTGCGTTATGCAAGGTGGAAAAAATGTAAAAATGTAAAAGATGTTCAAAGGTGTCATGTTCAATTCATGCAAGGTCAGTCACTTAGGGAACATTGTGTCTAATGTCTCCAAGAGAGGACCAATCAAAGAATAGTATATTCACAACTTAGGGGATGCAGTGCATCACATCAGGCCACCAAGAGGAATGTAATATGTTAAGATAGATCACACTTATGAAGGACATCACACACAATGTCATCCACAAAGTGACAAACGCATCACGTAAATGACAAGGCTATACTAGTGTTATGCCTTGCATAACCACCCCATTTTATTCTGGAACAAAATGGGTCCCCCTTTGTCTTTTCCCTTTGGCCTTTGGTTTTCTGCCTTAGGCATTTTTCTTTTAAAGTTATGTTAGAAGCGAAACCGAGACCAATACCAGACTTGGAAATTCCTTCTAAGTTCTGGTCTTGTTCCGTCCTTGGCTCTAGTTCCGATGATACTTTGTCTTCATCTTTTATTCTTTCTCAGAATCGGCTTCGAGTCCGAGTCAGAAGGTTAAAATTTCTTCAAAATTTTAGTTTTGGATTCCATCCCGACCCCGACTCCACCTTTTCCTTTCTCTCTCTTCTTCGTTGGTCTTTTGTTGGTTTTTGTGTTATGTGCCTTGGATGTTTTCAAAAAACATCCATCCTTTTCTTTTTGTTTTGGCGGGCGCAGAACCAGAATGGAAACTGAACTTAGAATTCTTTCCAAGTTCTATTTTCTTTTCTTTTCCAGGTCCTGGTTTTACCTCTTTCTTGTGTTCTTTTTTCTCTCGCACCTCTTCATTTTGTTCCAGCGGACTCGAAACTGGAACTAGAACTGAACCCTAAGACTTTTATAAGTTTCAGGTTCTTATTTCATTCCAGTCCCAGTTCCGCGTTTTTCATTCTTTGGATTTTTGTTTCTTTTTGTTTTGTCGCGGGGTTTTCCTTCCCTTCCTCTTCTTTCTTCTTCTCCCTTCTATCTTTTTCGGCTGATATCGAAAGCGGGTTCAGAACGAAATCCAAACCTAAAACTTGAAAAAGTTTTTGGCTTGGGTGTGGTTCTGATCCCGGTTCCACCTTGTTCATCATTTGTTTCCCCCGTTCCAATTGTTTGGACGCAGGGTGTTGTTCTTCCTTTCCCCTTTTTTTCGTTTTTTGTCTTTATGTTTATCGAAGGCAGGGCCGAGATATAATCCAAAACTGAAACTTTGAAGAAGTTTCAAATTCCAGATTTGGTTCCACCACTACCCCCGTTGTGCTTCACCCAGGATCGGTTCTCATTTTGACCACGCCAGCATTTGTTTCCATGTACTTTGCATTTTGGTTTCCTTCACGGTCACGGAGCCGGAATGAGATCTAAACTTGGAAATGTTAATCATTTCCATGGCTAGTTCCCATCCCAACTTCGGCCCTGGTTCTGATTTTCTTTTGACCCCACCCCCGCCAAGTTTTAAAGGTGATGGATGTTGTTTCTGGGTCCCCTTTTGGTCCCGATCCCGGTTCCACTGGGATTCGTCCAATTTTTCCCTCTCGTCCCGGTCCGGTTTTAGTTCCACCCCCGCCAATTTTGAAGGTAGGTGTTGTTCCCGGTTCAGATTTGGTTCCGCCTCCGCCAGAAGTAAGTCTTTTTTTTATGAAGTGTAATAAAATAAGAAGTGTTATGGGTAAGTTCGAGGATGATATTTTTATGATTTAGAAGACTAATGGAGACCTTGTTTTGCAGGGTCAAGTTTTGTGCATGATGATATGTCTCAAGGGTCTCAACAAAAGTTTTGAGCTCGGTGTAAGGTCTAGCCGACTAAGCAAAGTCTCCCCGAAGGAAAATGGGTTTTCGCCAAAATAGAGTGACTTTGGTGTAATATCTCGCCCACCCGATAGGGTCTCACCGACTCAATAGGGTCTCGCTGACCCGATAGGGTCTCGCCGACATGTTTTGCTTCCTCAGTTGTAACACGTTGCGCCCGCTTTAACGTCTTACCGACTGCCACATGTCTCACCAACAACTTGCAAAGGATGGATCTGGAGCACGAAGAGAGCCGAGGAAGAAGAAGGAGGCCATGAGTCATAATGCCAGCTGGTGTCTACTAACAAGGGTAGCTCAGCATTAATGGTGATATTTTGGGGCACTCAAAGCAACCCCGCTGGAGTTCAAAAATGGACACGGAGGTGTGGGAGTTAATGCAGTAGCTACAAAAGATCTACAGATCATTCCAGGAGACAATCTTCACCAACATGGACAATAGGAGTGCGTATTTAATGCAGAACCGGCTCCCTTCAAAAGATCTAAACGCCGACCCTCTGGCACCGCGGATATTTTGTAAACCCTAAAAACAGGCACCGACATTCTTTTCAGGAGGTGGTGTATATATGGCATTGTTTCCTCTTTGTATAGGATATTTTTTTAGAAGTCAGAAGGTAAGAACTGTTAGGGTTAGAAAAAAAGTTAGAAGAAGTTTTAGAATATAGAGAGAAATAGAGAAAAGAGAGAGGAGACAGAACTGCATCCTGATTCTTTGTAATAGGAGCTTCTTTTGTCTTCTCAGTTAGGAGTTAGATTCAGCATAGGATGGAATGTATCTTTCTAGTTTTATTTAGTGTAAATGGAAGCAGTCTAAAGACACAAGTTTTTTGTACACTGGTGATTGTGCCAGATTTGTAAATGTTGCTTATTTGTCTCACTGACAGTAGAAGCAACTAGATTCGAATCTACTTCATATTGTGTTCTAAAATGGTATTTATCTTAGGTTAACCATATGATTTTGAAAGCTTTCAAGGAATGAAATCTTATTTTGTGTTTTGTTTAAATGGTAGCTTATAATCAGTTGTTGAAATCTGCATTGTAAATGAATGCAACTGTGTGTTAATCACAAGTTAATTTTGTTCTCCAGTCTTAGTTAGCAATTCCTTGAAAGGTGGCAAGTCTGGTTAAGTTAGATGAATTATTTTTCTTTTCACAAAACTTTGATCTATCTTTTTATGTTTCTTTAAAAAACCCCAGTTAAAGTAGGTTTAAATTCATGCTTGATCTTAGAACAATCCACAAGCTCAACACCAACAGGCCCCTTGAACATTACTGTTACATTGACCACTGAGCAACATTAGCACAGTTGAGAACCAACTATAAAGACCTTGGGAGCTTAGACATCCATGTGTTGTCTTTCTCTTTCAGGAGAAACAGAGTAGCAATATTCTATTTGCATGTTGTTGTTCCAAAACACATGTCAACAGGAACTGGCACTAGAAGGAGGGCCTAGAAGGGAAAACTGGATAAAGTTGGGTTTTTCTCCCTAGAAAGGCCCCATAGATTTCTTCAATCAACTAAAAATACATCACCTTTCATAGAACTCAAGACCCCAACAAGACACAAGAGTCACAGGATTGGGGCAACTATCATACCACCCTTATCAGCTCCACTCACTCCACCATGTTTTTCACCAATACCCCAGTGGATACCCATCAACCCACCACATCCATCTCAATTGTCATCACAACTAGTTCAACCCATACAATAGCTGGTTCAACCACCACCACCACCACTAATGGCATTCTTTCAGAATAATTCCTCCCCATTGGGGACTATTCCTAGAGGTTTTCATGATATGCCCAAGAACCCTGAGAAATTCTACCCCAAGTACATTCATGGTGAATCAAGGAGTGTTGAAGAGCACATACAAGCTTTCAAGGATGCTTGTACTAGAGCTCAAACAGCTCACCATAATGTAGTCTGCAGATTGTTCCCTTACTCCTTAGGGGATATGGCATACAATTGGTACCTCAATCTTCCTCAAGGTTCCATTCTGACTTGGATACACTTGAAAAACACTTTCATCAATCAGTTCATGGTTTATGTGGATCTAGCTCTTTTATACCATCAATTTTCTACCATCAGGAAAGAGCCATGTGAATCCTTTCCCTTGTTCAACATCAGGTTCCAATGAATGTATAGGAGATTGCAAGATCCCTATCTAGTCACTGAGGACAGTGCTATTCATGCTTACTTTAGGGTTATAAACCCCATGCTTGGCTTATTCTTACAAAAGACTTATCAACCAGCTGATATTGATTCTTTATCCAAAGTTTATCATCTAGCTATTAAGCTACAACAACAAATCAGTTCTCAACAAGGGAGTCTGGGAGGAGATTTACCTTCAATAGGATATCAGATGCATAGCCCTACCCCTCTATTCAATACTGTCCCGGGATTGTCTTCTTCACATTATGGACCTATGTCTGAATTGCAAACTCAACCAACTGTTCCATTCTTTGCTACTGGAACTCCTAATCTCTTTCAACAATCACAGCTTCCTCAAGGTTCCCATGGTCATCTTAACCAAGTTGGAACACTAAATCATGGTGGTCAGCCACCTGTTAAGAATGTGGAAAGTGAGAAGATAGCTCAGCTTACAAATGAAGTAGAAACCTTGAAGAAAATGTTGTCTCAAGTTACAAACGACATGGCTCAGCTTTGATTGAACCCCTCCCAAAACTAGGTAACTATCAAAATCATAACAATTACAACCAAAGGGGTTATCAGGGCCAAAACTCCTCTAATCAAGGGTATCAAAATCTAAACAAAGGATATAACCAAAGACTAAACAATAACAGACAATGGAATACGAGGGCCAATAATCGTGGAGTTTCTCATAACTATCAAGCAAATGAGGAGAGATCACATACTGCAAACGTGGCTGACCTCAACTTCATGACCAACTACTGCAAACTGCATGATACTGCAACCCATTCTAAGGTAAATTTCCCTAAAATGGAGAAAGTTGTCAAGATGGCATAAGAAGATGCCCAAACATTCCAAGGGAATCCTCACAAAGAAGGCAGCTCAGTAGATACAACAATGACATATGACCTCTTTGAGGAGGAGCCTTCATTCCCAAGGCAAGAGGAGAATGAACCAGAAGAAGATTCATATGATGCCCAAGCCTTTCAGATGAAAGGAGGACACTAAATGAGAAATCAAAATAAGGGTCCATTCACCTCGTCAGCACCACCCAATCACATGGTGCCTCCAAATCAAAATGCTGATAACAACCCTCCCCCACTACAAGGCCCGCTTGACTTCCAAAACAAGGGTAATTCCTTTGGTGTTTTCAAAGGTAGTGCGAATGCAGAATTTGACATTGTTTTTGAGATGCAGAAATAGAAAACTTCTTTGTCATATTTTGACATTTTAAAGTGGTGCCCTGCTCAAAGGGAGATCGTGCTCAAAGCTTTAGAACAAGCTGATAAATCAAAAGGAAAGAACAAGATGGCACCTGTTGGGGACATGAACGCAGCCTTGTACAGAAACAAGGTAGGTACTCCACCATTCCTTTTGAGTTTAAGAATTTATGGAAAGAACCTGCATAATTGTTTATTAGATTCAGGGGCTTCGGGCAATGTTATGCCATTCTCCATATGCAAGAAGTTGGGATTGGACCCTGTACAAATGAATAAGGTCATTCAACTTGACAAGACAGAGGTTAATGTGGTGGGGGAATTAAGTGGGGGAATTAACAAACATACATGTTCAAGTAGTATTAGACCCTAGGATCTTAACCAACATAGATATCCAAGTAGCAGACATTCCTAAGACCTATGGAATGCTACTGAGCAGAGATTTGATGAAAAGTCTAGGGGGCTATCTCTCCCTTGACTTTTCACATATGTGGCTACCATGGAAAGGGATTTGTACTCAGATTAGGATTGAAAGTGAGCCTCTCCTCAGGCACATCATTACTAAATATGATTTCCCCAATGAGGTAGCCTATTTCGAAACTGGGATAGGGGTGTACAAAAGAGATGAAATTTTGACCTTTTCTATTCTTGATTATAAAGAACTTCCCATACCAAAGTTCCCTGATCCAATCATTAATGAAAATCAGTAGGCATTGATCAGAAAGCTGCAACAAGATCAGTTAGTTTTAGGGGAAGATGTCAATCTGCAAAGTCTCCTACTCCCTAATTGGTCTAGGGTACATCACCAAAATCATTCTGAATTGACTTGCCAACCCTGCATTGACATTTTAAATCGTGTTGCCCAAGTTGAGGATGCTAGCTCATATCACCCTGAGACCATTGCAGATCACTTCCCGTTTGAAGCCAAGGAAGCAATAATGTTAACCAAAAATGGGATACCTTCAAAGGAGGTTCCTTCTCAAATTGAATCTACCCCAGAGATATGTCCAAATCAGCGTATTGATGGGAAGCAGCCCCAAGGTTTGTTTGACACCCCTGCACTCACAGATATACCAAAATCCAAGGGGGTAACCAAAGATACAAGTGAAGGTCAAGAAGAAAACCTTGGGTCACATGATACATCTCTGCAGGGATTGGGAATTACTCCTGAGGAACCTATTGAACACCTGTTCCCTATATCTAATCCAAAAGATCAAGTTACCCCACCCCTGGCTCATTCTATCCAAGTGCCCACAATGACCCCAAAACGACCAACCCCAGCTTATAATCAGCTATGGACCCTCACATTTGACGGATCTAAGTCCAAGATAGGCTATGGTGTTGGAATTGTACTAACCAACCCGAAAGGGAAAACCTTCTTTGCTTCTTATAGGTTGCAATTTGGGTGCACTAACAACATAGTTGAATATGAAGCTCTGGCACGGGGATTGATGTTCGCACATAAGAAGAAATTCACAGCCTTGATGGTCAAGGGATATTTAGAAATTGTTATCAAGCAGGTGTGTAGCCAATATACATGTCACAACAAACGGTTGGTAGCATATAGAAACAGGGTATGGAACCTGATCAAGGACTTTGATGCCTTTGGGATTAGCTTAATCCCTAGAGAAGAAAATCAGGTAGCTAATTCATTGTCTATTGCTACAAGCAACCTGGAACCTATGCAAGGCTCCAAGCTAAAAAAATTCTCTGTGGAATTAATTTCCACCCCTGCAGTTCCTGATAATATCAAGAACTCTCAAGTCTTTGATGATGACCGACATATTCTTGCTTTCTTAGCAAGCCCATTATGTTTTTGAGGGGAAAATTATTAATGAGTCCAACAGAGATCAAGGGGATTGGAGCCCTGAAGATTGTGATATAGAAAGGATCCTCAATTTGAAAAGCAATATAATTCCCAAGGGAATGGTGGCTTTGGAAAGAATTTTTGACTCAAACCCAAGGGCTCGAGAGAAGGCATCAGCTGAAGATAAGGGCGGTGAATACAAAATTGTTAACTTAGCTGATTCTGGCCCTAAAAGGAATGTCTATATAGGGAAAGCCTGCCCTAAAGCAATCAGAAAGGACATATTGATGGCACTTAAGAAATATATTTCTATAATTGCTTGGGGATATGAAGACCTAAAGACATTTAAAGCCTCTGTTATGACCCACACTATTCCCTTGAAGCCTGAAGCTAAACCCTTTTGACAAAAGCAGTGCCCCGTGAACGCCTTAATTGAACCATTGATCCTTAAAGAAGTTCAAAAATTAATTTCTGCAAGGATAATCTTCCCTGTGTGCCATTCAACTTGGGTCGCTAACTTAGTCCCAGTCTACAAGAAAAATAGGTAGATTATGCTATGTTTTGACTTCAGAAATCTGAATAGAGCTTCAGAGAAGGATAACTACCCACTCCCTTCCGTAGATGAAGTGTTGCAGATAGTCAATGGATCTTAGATGATATCATTCTTGGATGGTTACTCTGGATACAATCAGGTAATGGTCAATTGTGAAGATAGAATGAAAACAGCCTTCACTACAAAGTGGGGAACATATGCTTATAGAAGAATGCCATTTGGTCTGATAAACATTGGAGCAACTTTTCAGCATGCCATGGACATAGCATTCAAGGATATAATTGGTAAATGCATTATTGTTTACATGGACGACTTGATAGTATTCTCCAAAGATCAATTGTTCACCATGTTGCAGACTTAGCCAAAGTTCTTCAAAGATGTATCCAGTATGGTGTCTCCTTGAATCCCAAAAAGTGTGTGTTCAGAGTTTCTGAGGGGAAGCTTTTGGGACACAATCTCAGAAAGAGGAATATCAATCAACCCAGATCGAGTTGAGTCCATCATCAAGATAGCCATGCCAGGAAGCAATAAAGAAATGAAGTCTTTCTTTGGAAAGATCAATTTCGTTAGAAAGTTTATCACCAGCTTTACAGAGATTGTAAAACCATTGAATCAAATGATGAAGAAAGATGCCAAAATAGAGTGGAGTGATGAGGAAAAGGCTGTGTTCTCTCAATTCAAGTGATCCATTTCGGAAGCCCTAGTCCTCACTAGCCCTGACTACTTGAGGTCATTCTATATTTATTCTTTTTCCTCCGAACATTCTTGTGCAGTTGTTCTAACTCAGCAGAGAGAAGAGGGGGAAGAGAGGCCAATCGCTTTCATGAGTTCTCCTTTCAAGAATGCTGAGGTGAAGTGCCCACCTCTTGAAAAGCAAGCTTTTGCGCTGGTCCGAGCTGTCAAAAAGTTCATGCACTACATTCTCTAAAGCCAAATTATTGCTATGGTTCCTGACGCTGCTGTCAAGTCTCTACTTATGCAGAGCGAACTGGGAGAAAGAAGAGGGAGATGGATGGCCATCTTGCAAGAGTTCAATCTAGAGATACACCCTATGAAACTTGTCTAAGGCTTGGGTCTATCTAAATCTATGGCTAATGCTAGTAACAACATTATTTGTTAGCAATATATAATTCAGTCTTTCTCTAATGACCCTTGGTATGCTGATATAGTTTACTACATGCTCAACAATTGATGTCCAGAAGGGATGAATGCAACCCAAAGGAGAGCACTAAGAATGAAGAGCTCTCATTATATGATCAAAGGAGGGTTGCTATACAAGAGGAATTTCAAAGGAGTATACCTGAGATGCCTTGATCATCAAGAGGCTAAACATGTGATCTCTAAGTTTTATGGGAAACATGGCATGGGTCATGGCTTTGCAGATTCATTGGCACATTAGATCCTTAGGTCTGGTTATTACTGGCCATGTGTATTCAAAGATGCCCATCACCATGTGAGAACATGCCATATATGTCAGATTTCGGCATCAAGGGAACATCATCCAACCATGCCTTTGCAGCCTATCTATGAGGTAAGGCCATTTGCCCAATGGGGACTAGAATTTATTGGGGTAATCAACCCAAACTCTTCTGTAAGGCACAAGTTTATTTTGACTACCACTGATTATTGCACAAGTTGGACAGAGGCTATACCCTGCAAGCACAACACAATGGAGGTAGTGATCAAGTTCCTCACCAAGTGCATCACTACAAGGTTCGGGGTACCTTTCGTGTTGGTATGTGACAATGGTTCTTCCTTTTCTTCTGCTGAATTCATTTCTTGGGCATATGATCACATAATTGTTTTGAAATATTCTTCAAATTATTACCCACAAGGAAATGGAGTTGCAGATTCAACCAATAAGAATCTCTTAGGGGTAATTAAGAAACTGCTAGAGCATAACCCTAGAGACTGGCATACCTAGCTAAGATTTGCATTATGGGTAGATAGGACTAGGATTAAGGCTGCTTTAAACACCTCACCTTTCAAGCTAGTATATGGCCAAGAGTCTATCTTTCCTATCCATCTGCAGATACCTATCCTTGAGTTCATGCAGAAATTATACTCTAGTAACAATCGGATAGAAGTCAGACTAGCTGCTCTGTTGAAATTAGAGGAATAGAGGGATGCCGCCTTGCAACAATTCTTCAGGCATCGGGCTATTGTCAAACATTGGTTTGACAAAAGAGTCAAAATCAAAGGTTTTAGGATATCAAACCTTGTGTTGTTATGGGATAAAGCTAGTGAAAAGAAGGGCAGTCACCAAAAATTTGATAAACTTTGGTTAGGTCCCTATTAGATTACTGAGATCCTACGAGAAAATGCTTTCAGACTGAGTAGTTTAACTAGAGAACCTGTTCCCTTGCATGTCAATGGACATTTTCTTAAACATTATTTTGAGTCATAAAGCGTGATGATTCTCTGTTCTATATGTAAGTATTTTTCTGTTCTTTATGTAAATAATTTGTTTGCTCTCTTGTTTGTAAATAGCTTCCTTTTCTATTGTAGATAGTCTTGTTTGTTTGTTTGTCCTTTCTTTCTTTCCCTTCGTTTCTTTTGTTGTCCCTCTTTGTCTTGTTTTGTTCTTGGGGGTTGATCTGTTTCTTTCCATCTTGAAATGGTGGGTTGTTATCTGAAGAATACTTTGGTTGTTAGGAGAGAAGTGGTTTACATATTTTTGGGTTTACTGATTGGATGATTTTATCCTAAACTCTTTGCTTTATGCTCATTTTCCAATGAGAGTTGTGGAAGGTCTTGAAAACAAGGTGCAAAATAAGTGGCCTTCATTAGCTACCCCTAAATCATTCACAAATCATTAAGATTATCTCCCTTTATAATGGCATATTTGTCCTAGGGTGATAATGTTGTAAGATTTGACCAAAAAATCTGATTCCCAAGTGTTGTTACGAGGTCCGTGGTAGTTTTCAACCCAGATCAGATGTTAAACATTTGACATATTGAAAAAAAAAATGAATGAAATATCTGGAACTTCAAGAAAAAAGAAAAGAAAAAGAGAACTATTTAAGGAGAAAAGAAGACTCAATATGAATGGGTGATTCCAGTATCTCTACCAGGGCTATGGACGCCTGTCTGGCAATAGAGAAATACTATGAGAAAACAAGAGGTATCTCTATCAGAGCTATGAATGCCTTACTGGCAGCGGAGCAATGTCCAGGATATCATTGCACAACAGCTAAGGGGATCAACTCATGTAGCTCAAATCTTGCACATTATTGTTCGAAAGATGAAGAAAACTTTATAAAAGAGTGATGCACAATCAAGCACACACATAGATTTAGGGTAGCTAGTGTTGATTTACATTTGAGATTCTAACTCAACCTTGCTTGTTAAAACTGACCCAACTAGAGTTGTGATGTTCATAAACCAAAGATTCTGGGTAGTTGAATCCTTCGGTTTCTTGAAAATGGTTAAACCATTTTCCCAGCCGAGTTGCCATTTGTTATGCCTTGCATAACCACCCCATTTTATTCTGGAACAAAATGGGTCCCCCTTTGTCTTTTCCCTTTGGCCTTTGGTTTTCTTTAGGCATTTTCTTTTAAAGTTCTGCTGGAAGTGGAACCAGGACCAATACCAGACTTGGAAATTCCTTCTAAGTTCTAGTCTTGTTCTATCCCTGGCTCCAGTTCTGACGGTTCTTTGTCTTCGTCTTTTATTCTCTCTCGGAGTCGAGTTCGGGTCCGAGTCAGAAGGTTAAACTTTCTTCAAAATTTTAGTTTCGGATTCCATCCCAACCCAGACTCCGCCTTTTCCTTTCTCTCTCTTCTTCATTTTTCTTTTGTTGGTTTTTGTGTCCTGTGCCTTTTGATGTTTTCAAAAAACATCCATCTTTTTCTTTTTGTTTTGGCGGGCGTGGAACCAGAACAGAAACTGAACTTAGAATTCTTTCCAAGTTCTATTTTCTTTTCTTTTATGGGTCCCGGTTCTGCTTCTTTCTTGTGCTCTTTTTCTCTCGCACCTCTTCATTTTTTTTTGGCGAACCAGAACTGGAACCGAACCCTAAAATTTTATAAGTTTCAGGTTCTTGTTCTGTTCCAGTCCTGGTTCCGCGTTTTGTCATTCTTTAGCTTTTTGTTTCTTTTTGTTTTGTCACAGGGTTTTCCTCCCCTTCCTCTTATTTCTTCTTCTCCCTTTTTTCTTTTTCGAGTGATGTCGGAAGTGGGTTTGGAACGGAATCCGAACCTGAAACTTGAAAAATTTTCTAGCTCGGGTGTGGTTCTAATCCCAGTTCCGCCTTGTTCATCGTTTGTTGCCCCTGTTCTGATTGTTTGTATGCGGGGTGTTGTTCTTCCTTTCCCCCTTTTTTTTAATTTTTCTTCTTTATGTTTATCAGAGGTGAGGCTGGGATGGAATCTGAAACTGAAACTTTCAAGAAGTTTCAAATTCTGGATTTGGTTCCGCCATTGCCCTCGTTGTGCTTCGCCCAGGATCGATTCTCGTTCTGACCCCGCCAGCATTTGTTTCCCTATCCTTCACATTTTGGTTTCCTTTGCGGACGCGGATCCAGAACGAGATCTAAACTTGGAAATGTTAATCATTTCCATGGTTAGTTCCCATCCCAACTCCAGTCCCGTTCTGATTTTCTTTTGACCCCGCCCCCACCAAGTTTTAAAGGTGAGGGATGTCGTTTCTGGGTCCCCTTTTGGTCCCGATCCTGGTTCCACCGAGATTCGTCCAAATTTTCCCTCTTGTCCCGGTCTAGTTTTAGTTCCGCCCCCACCAATTTTGAAGGTAGGTGTTGTTCCTGGTTCAGATTTGGCTCTGCCTCCACTGGAAGTAAGTCTTTTTTTTACGAAGTGTAATAAGATAAGAAGTGTTATGGGTAAATTCGAGGATGATATTTTTATGATTTAGAAGACTAATGGAGACCTTGTTTTGTAGGGTCAAGTTTTGTTCATGATGATATGTCTTAAGGGTCTCGGCAAAATTTTTGAGCTCGGTGTAAGGTCTCACCGACTAAGCAAAGTCTCCTTGAAGGAAAATGGGTTTTCGCCAAAACAGAGTGACTTCTGTGTAATGTCTCGCCGACCCGATAGGGTCTCAACGACATGTTTTGTGCCCTCAGTTGTAATGTGTTGCACCTACTATAACGTCTTACCAACTACCAAATATCTCGCTAACAACTCGCAAGTTATGGATCTAGAGCACGAAGAGAGCCGAGGAAGAAGGAGGAGGCCATGAGTCATAACGCCAGCTGTTGTCTACTAACAGGGATAGCTCAGCATTAATGGTGATATTTTATGGCACTCAAAGTAGCCCTGCTAGAGTTTGAAAATGGACACGGAGGTGTGGGAGTTAATGTGGTAGCTACAAAAGATCTACAGATAATTCCAGGAGACAATCTTCAGCAACATACACGGCAGGAGTGTGCATTTAATGCAAAACTGACTCCCTTTAAAAGATCTGAACGTCGACCCTCTGGCAACATGGATATTTTTTAAACCCTAAAAATAGGCATAGACATTCTTTTTGGGATGTGGTGTATATATGGCATTCTTTTCTCTTTGTATAGGATCTTTTTTTAAGAAGTTAGAAGGTAAGAACTGTTAGGGTTAGAAAAAAAGTTAGAAGAAGTTTTAGAATACAGAGAGAAATAGAGAAAAGAGAGAGGAGACAAAATTGAATACTGATTCTTTGTAATAGGAGCTTCATTTGTCTTCTCAGTTAGGAGTTAGATTCAGCATAGGGTGGAATGTATCTTTCCAATTTTCTTTAGTGTAAATGGAAGCAGTCTGAAGACATGGGTTTTCTGTACACTGGTGATTGTGCTAGATTTGTAAATGTTTCTTATCTGTCTCACTAACAGTAGAAGCAACTAGATTCAAATCTACTTCATATTGTGTTCTAGAATGGTATTTATCTTAGGTTAACCATATGATTTTGAAAGCTTTCAAGGAATGAAATATTATTTTGTGTTTTGTTTAAATGGTAACTTATAATCAGTTGTTGAAATCTGCACTATAAATGAATGCAACTGTGTGTTAATCACAAGTTAATTTTTTTCTCCATTCTTAGTTAGCAATTCCTTGAAAGGTGGCAAGTTTGGTTAAGTTAGATGAATTATTTTTCTTTTCAGTACCAAAAATTTGATCTATCCTTTTATGTTTCTTTAAAAAACCCAATTAAAGTAGGTTTAAATTCATGCTTGATCTTAGAACAATCCACAAGCTCAACACCAGCAGGCCCCTTGAACATTATTGTTACATTGACCACTGAGCAACATCAGCACAGTTGAGAACCAACTATAAAGACCTTGGGAGCTAAGACATCCATGTGTTGTCTTTCTCTTTCAGGAGAAACAGAGTAGCAATATTTTGTTTGCATGTTGTTATGCCAAAACACACGTCAACAACTAGGAACCAAGAACGCAACTGAATTATGGTAATGTATGCCCCCCACTTTAAAGGAATTGCTACACATCATTATGTGAGCAATTTCTTTAAAGTAGCAAAGGAAAAATGCAAAAGAAAACAATACATGAGAACCAACTTGGAAAGCCCTATGCCAAGTCATATGCTTCCAAGTTAGGCTTCATCATGTCAAGGAAAAAAAAAGAAAAAAAGGGAGTTGCCCCCCAAAAAAGAAAGCACACAAAACACATAAGGGATCTATGGATTTGGGGTCAATATGTTCATTGCTGCAATATTTTTATGAAAGAGCTTGGAATTGTCATCATTCCCCAAAGCACAGAGAACTAGAAGAATGACATTAAGAGAGTGAAAACAAAAGAAAAACAAAGTTCATTTTGGGTCAGCATGGAAGAGACATTGCGTCTCAACACCTTGCATCATCCCCAAAAGGAAAAACACAAGCGAAAAGAAAGAAAATGAAAAGACAAAAGACAATGAAAAATATTTTGGGTCAACATGAAGGAGACATTTTGGTCTCAATTCCTTGTGTTATCCCCAAAAGGAAAACACAAAACAACAAGAGGAAAAGACAAGGACCTTTTGGGTCAACATGAAGGAGACATTTCGGTCTCAATGTCTTGCATCATCCCCAAAAGGAAAACACAAAACAAAAAGAGGAAAATACAAGGACCTTTTGGGTCAACATGGAAGAGACATAGGACATCTCTATGCTTTGTGTCATCCCCAAAAGGAGAACAAAAAACAAAAATGAAAAAGACAATACACAACAAATAAAAGAATAGAGATACAAATAGAAGAAGTGTACAAAGAGAGGAAACATCAAATGCATGATACGGGGGAACACGATACACACATGAAAAGAAAATCAAAAAGGAGAAAGATAAAAGCAAAAAGGCTAACTAGGAAAATGCAAGTCAACCATTTAACAAGTCATCCACCTTCCAATCATGTTCAGTGTAATGCGAGGGTGGTTGACTATCCAAAGGAATAATTGCAAGTTCCGAACTAGGAGTCATACCAGATTCTTCACTTGGTGGAGAGAATTTATCTTTTAAGCTTATTGTAGATGAAAATAAAGAATTTAGGTCATTATGCACTTCTTCATCTATTTTGGAAATCTCCACATCATCATCATCATCATCAAGATTTGATGATGGGAGGATGAAGGGTGATTTCTAAGGATGTATGCAGTAAAATCTGGGGCTGTTGGATTTGTTCATTTTGTTGTGAAAGTTGCACTAGACTATCTTGTGGCGGGTCAGGAGAAGGAGGGTGGTCATCTATTACTTTTTTCAAAGGTGGAAATTGATTTTCTTTATTTTCTTCTAGGTGAGATTGGTGAGCAAAGAGACGACAACGACACCTACGTTCCCTAGCACCGCAGTTTCATTTAATTTTGTTTTGGAGTTGTTGAGGTGTAAGATCGGATTGAGTCATAATAGGGTCTTCTACTTCCAAAGAGGAGGGAATAGAAGAAACCGAAGAAGATAGGTCAATCACTTTCTCCTTTGCTTTATATACTTGTTTAATGTGAGGAGGCAGGATAGAGTTTGTTTCATGTTCCCTTGGTCATTTAAACGATGGTTGGGAAGTGTCTAAGGGTGGTTGTTTAGGATGTTGTATGGTTTTCTCAATGTCAGACTCAGTTTGAAGCATGGTTTCATCGATGATAGGAGGTGTGGAAATGGACGGGGATGTGTTACGAAGAGAAAGTTTAGCTATCTTTTTGGCTTTAAACTTTTGATAAGCTATGAAAAATAAGTCTTTTTGAGGGATGATGAGCTCCATGGGTTCAGGCCAAAAGGATTCTAATGAAAAATTACCTTTGGAAGATAATGGATTAAAGCCATTATGGTGCATGGTGAATATCGCATTGTCATGTGGAAACTTCAAACACTTATGAACAACTGATGGGACTGCTTTCATTGAGCGAAAACAAAGGTGGCCTAGCCACAAACGAAATTGGTCAAATTGTGGAATAACTGAAAAATATTACCTCCAAAGTCTTAGTTCCAATTTGTAAGGGGAGTACAATCGATCCAATCGTAGGGCATGCAAAACTAGTATGTGTTTTAATCGATGCAGTTGGTTTATTATAATCATCTTGATAAAGATCATGTAATACTAGAAACTCCTCTATGATCACACTCTCGCCACAAGTGGGATCTATTAATATCCCATTAGTGGGCTTATCATAGATTCTACAAGGTATGTAGAGAGGACCATCAGGAAGCTTTTGTAGTATGTCTTTAGCAGAAAAAGTGATATCAAGAGATTTAGTGGTTTGGCCCTTACGAGGGATAACGTCTATCGTAGCCACAAGGTTATCCATAGGACTATCTTCAGTAATAGGTGGAGGTATATCATGATTCTCATTGTTTGTATCAATAGTCATTACATCAATGTTTGAAGTTTCACTAGCCTCAACAAATGAGGTAGTGTGTTTAGGCATGGCATTAGTGAAAATTTGCAAATTCTAGATAGGGGGTACAATAGACTTATTTCCTTGATCATTAACACCTGCAATGAACAAATGACCTGAATCAATGAGGTCTTGAACTAGATGTTTTAGATGCTTGCAGTGTTCAGTTTCATGTCCATTTTGGTGATGAAAATGACAATAAGTGTTAGGTTTGAAGGTGGGTGGTAATGGCTGATTTGGATCAAGTGGTCTAACGGGTGGCAAAGTGAGCATGCGTTGTTGAATTAATTGGTTCATTGTATTATGGAGGGTATCGAGTAGGGGTGTAAATTGTCTCTTTGACTCCCCAAAGGTATAAGGCACCATTTCTTTAACAACTTCCACTTGATTTGGAACGGGTGGGGTTGTTGGTTGTGATTATGGTTGAGGAGGCAGATTAAACTGTAAAAATACTCTATTTAGTTTGCAAAAATTTTGTGTGTTATTTTGGTTTTGATTGTTGTGTTTGGGTTTTTCAGCTCGGTTAGAAGTGGATTTAGGATCATGACTTGAAAACAAGTTATGGTATTCACACAAGGTTGTGCATAAATGCATGAATGAAGGGAATTTCATCATAGTTAGTTTATCCTAAAGTTTGGTGTGCAAGTTTTTGATAAACGTCTTTTGCAGATGTGCATCAAGAATCTTTACATCAATTTGAGCGTACAATGATTGGTATCGTGAGATAATATCTGTTAATTTTTCATTTGTGTTTTGTCTACATCGCATGAGGTCAACCATTGTCTTTTTAGGTGTCATGTGAACTTGAAAGTGACTTATGAATGCATCCACCAATTCATTGTAAGAACGGATGAATGATTAGGAAAGTTGGAAAACCATTCTAATCCAGTATCTTTCAAGGTCCTTGGGAAAAGTTTAGCTAAAATTTTATCGTCAAGGACAAAGTCACTACACGAATCTTTATAAGCATTAACATGGTTGATAGGTTCTCTGTTTCCTTCGTATTTCTCAAATCGAGGCATTTCTATCCCTTGTGGCATTAGGTTACGTAATATTTCTAAGGATAAGGGGTTGTTACGGACATGATATGTGGATGGAGCAATTTGACCTTGGCTAATGGTGGAAATTTGATGTTGCATGGATGAAACGGTATTAAGGAGTTATGTAAGAATAGGATCGAGCTAAGTGGGTTGAGGTGGAAGAGAAAATGGTGATGGAGTGTAAGTGATAGGAATACTAAGGGGTGTGAAGGTGGTGGAAGGGACTTGCGATGCCACTGTTGAGATGATGGAGTCACAATGTCCCTGATGAAGCTGCAGTCTTCAATGGAGGACCTTTTCCAGGAAAGATATTCAACCATACAGAAAGTGTTCTAACAATGGAATGCAAAATAGAGATTCTATTATGATGATATGATATTTACAAGAGTACAAGTGCCTGATTAACTAGGAAAGAGTGAGAATCTAGAATGCATAAGATGTTGCCAAGTGTCAAAATCACACTACATGTGACAACATGTGAACCCTACCTAGGAAATGATAAAAGTTCTAGAAGGACAAATCATCTTCTAGAAGGAATCTTATCCCCTACAAACATGGAAGGGAGGAATTTCCCCATTATTTGTGATTTTTTGATTTATGCAACCTAGGACTTAATTAATGCAAGACCTATGTTAACTTATGCTAGTGTAATAATAAATTAATTACACTAACACCCCCCCATAAGTGCAACTTAGGGAGGAAATGTAATGATTATTCAAAGATGATGGGTCTTGGCTACATGATGGCCATATTAGGTATCCATTTACAAAATGATATGAAAATGTAGCAGATATCCCACAAACAGAAAAAAGGGGAAAACCCAGTGAGAACAAAACCCATCTCCAAAAAGGATATGAAATGCAAAAAAGTGAGAAAGGATGGGAAGGATGGAGGACTCCCAAATTCCCCCCAAGTACACCATTTGTCACATGGATATATTACAATCAATGACCCCCCCCCCATAGGAGGGAAATAGAGAGACTATATAGCCCACCCAGAACATGAGATCACCTACAAAAATGATAAGTGATTGAAGAAAAAACATCATCCAATGTTGACAAACAAATTGTCTCCCTTCTAGAAGAAACAATACCAAGTGCAAGTGTAGGGATGCTTCCCATTCTAGATAGGAATTAAAGGAATGAAGAATGAATATGGATGATGAAGATGTCTCTGAAAACTGCTCAAGTGTCTCATTGCCTGATGAAGATGAAGATGCCACAATCAACTCAAGTACATTCCCAATCAATGTAGAAGGTGACAAACCAAGACGATGTAAAAACTAATGTTGAACAAGATCCAAAGACAGTGATACAATGAATGTGATGGAGACTAGATTGCCCCTCCAAAATGAAGTGTCCTCAAAACCACTGAAAGAAGTTTGAAGCAACAAATGTGTCCAAACCACATGTCTCTCGCTAGGAAGAAGAAAATCCAATGGTAGATGTTGAAGAAACTCTGACTCCTAAATGGAATGAGAGGGCAGAAGTCTCATACATGAAATCTATGAAGAGAAACTAGGTGCCTCCAAGATAGTCTCAGGATCCCCAATCAAGGTTGAGACAAAAGGATGAGGAGACTCAAGAAAAATTTCAAAAGTTAGATCTAAATAGAGGAGTGATATCCCCTCAATAATGTCCTCCAAACCTGTAGAAGTAGCCAAGTCAGTGATACCTGAAACAAAGCCATCATGTGATGTCAAGTCTGGAAAACTGAATGTGTTCTGATGAATGATGATGATCGAAGCCTCAATCAATGGCTCTAGACAAGGAGTCACTGAGTGTGAAGGGATACCAATAGCCTCTGATGGAGAAGAAGGAACATCTGAAGAAACCTTGTCAACCTCTTCAGAAGATTCAAGGCAATCCAAACAAACAACCTCCTACACAACAATATCATCATGGGGTACCAGATCTGAAGAACCAAGAGGAAAATGACAATTTGAAACATGATCATCGAGGAATGGTGGATTGTCTGAATCTCCATATAGCTCCCAAATCTTAATCCAAAGGATGTGAGGATAGCTATGATGATCAATAGCCTTCAAAACATCATCAGCAACATGCATGGAAATAATCCTTAGAACACCATACCTTTGACAATTCCAATCAAATTTCTAGATACAATTATCAGGAGGCAGAACCAGGCTACAATACAAATGTGGCAACAAATGAAGGGATAGAAGATGATTGATGATGCAATCTCTCCATTTTTGATAGTTTCCCTTTCCCAACATGATTAGTGAAGAAAGACAAGAAAACCCCATAACAAAATGTGACAAATCTCCAATAATTCAAAGGTATTGACCTTCAATAGAAAATAGTTCTAAAGAGATATGCAACTAAGAAGATGCCTCCAAAATCAATAAATTCTTCTTCAAGCTTCAGGATGTCCCAGGAATCAAGAAAATGCACCAAATTGCAAAAAACCAATAAAAGATACCTAGAGCTGAAACTGAAGAAAGTGTCTAGACTTATGAAAAAGGCACTGAAATATCTCTTCAATGCCACTGGAATCACCGGATTTCAACAATATGATACGAAGATATTGGTTGTTGAGTCCAAAGTGGAGGGTTTACTTCAGTTGACTTTAGAATTTTATAACAAAAATATCTTGCAAAATAGATGGCACCACTGGATAATGCTCTATATTCTCTTTCTGTTAGTATCTCGTTTGCAAATTTTTGATATTGTGGCACGAAGATATGGCCTCCGGAAGAAAAACTACTGGATGGAAGATGGTAGGCTAACTAGGCGCAAAAATAAAGTGCTCAAGGGGAAAAAAAATAGCCACTGGTTGTTGATATGACCAAGGGGTTGTCAGTAGTTTTTAAAAAAAACCTTCACCACTAGATGAGCGGTGGTGGAGCGGCTACTGGGTGGCTGTTTCGGTGGCATGGTAGGGATATAGGTTGCATCGCCTAGGGTTTTGCAAAGCCCGTGGTTCATGATGTGACTGACTGTAGGGCTGGACCAGAGCTTTCGACGGGCCTGAAGCTGACGGTGATGGTGTCGGGCAAAGGCCAGGAAAAAACACTGGCGGTGGGAGCTCGGCCAGTCGACAAGACCGGTGATGTGACCATGGCCAACCACCCTCTATCGGTTTCTGGAGACTGTCGAATACCGACTAGTGGAAAGTTTTTGGAATATTGCAAAAAATTGAAATTCAAAATTTAATGGAAATGTCGATAATTATTAATATTTAATCTGCAAAATAAATATGAGAATGTTGATAGAGGAGAAATTTGAGCCCGATGGACTATAGTCCAAAAAATAAATATTAAACCCTAGATGTCGACCGTCAATTTAATTGCAGGTCGACCACACAGATTTTGATTTTTTGCCAACATTATAAAATAGCCCAAATTTTTTGAAATAAAAAAAATGCCTCCAGACTTAAAAATAAAATTTCCTTGGAGGATGACTAAATGGGAAGATTTTTTACAACAAATTTGTATGGATAGTACAAAAAATGTAAACCCTAGATTGTACCTCAATTGGCTCTTGGTTGATATGTCTCTGATTTTGATGATTGAGCAGGCGATCTATGGGTTTTGAGGCCTTCTAGACACAATGGAGAGAGCCTGATGTGCACCAGAAATCAGCTTGGCTCCTGGGTAGAACCAACTAGCCTGCAAGTAAAACTCCAAGCCTGCAAAGAATCTCGCATACCAACTTTCTTGATCTTGAGTTGAGGTTTCACTGGAAAATCTCTGATACCATGTTAAGATGATGAAGTCACAATGTCCCTAATGAAGCTATAGTCTTCAATGGAGGAGCTTTGCCAAGAAAGATATTCAACCACACAGAAAGTATTCTAACAATGAAATGCAAAATAGAGATTCTATTATGATGATATGATATTTACAAGAGTACAGGTACTTGATTAAATAGGCTAGAGTGAGAATCTAGAATGCATAAGATGTTTCCAAGTGTCAAAATCACACTACATGTGACAACATGTGAACCCTACCTAGGAAATGATAAAATTTCTAGAAGGACAACTCATTTCTAGAATGAATCTTATCCCCTAAAAACATGGAAGGGGGGAATTACCCCATTATTTATGATTTTCTAATTTATGCAACCTAGGACTTAATTAATGCAAGATATAAGTTAACTTATGCTAGTGTAATAATTAATTAATTAATTACACTAATAGCCACAAGTGAAGTAGGAATGATAGTTGGAATCGGGAAAGAGGTAACTACATAATTAACTTGATGCATAGTTGTATGGACTTGTGGATTGGTATAAGTTGGTATGGATGCTATGGTTGAAGGGGGGGAACTTGAGGTCCTCCTTGGCTTACAAGAATGTTTGCAAATTGAGCATGTTTATCATAAATCTCAACAATTCTCTTCAACACTTGCAAGCCATCATCACTTTCAATCAAACAATGAAGATTGTCAATAGCAGGTATGGTAGTGGTGGAAATGTTTTCTAGTGACAAGTCTTGTTGTAAATGTGAAAAATCCTCATGAATATTAATGACTTTTTCTTGCGAGAGGGAGTTTTTTTGAGTGTCAACATTCATTGGATGGAAAGGTGAAGGCATAGAAGTGGTATTGTCAATGCCTAATGCACCATTGTCCATACTAGGAGTAGGAGCTCGTGAGATCCCAAGGTCCACAATGAAAGTGCTATCATGGGAAGCCATGATTCTAGAACTTCTTCTCACTAAAGTATTATCAATGGGGCACCAAACACTCATACAAGTACCACAAAGTATGGGTAAATGCAAATGCAAGCTAATCTAAGAGTTCTAAAATGCCAATAATAGAAATTCTGCTAACTATAATAGAGATCTAACTATAGAAAACTAAAATGCAGACAAATACCAGAAAAATGCCAAAAATGTTGTTTAAAAAGTGCAAAGGGACTGATTCACCCTAGGTGGTGAATGAGTCCCAGTATGATAATTTTGTGTGTTTTTCAGAAATTTTAAGATGATTTTAATGCTCTACAAAATGTGATCAAAGATGCAGAATGCATATTTTTACTTTTTTCAATGAGATGCAATGCAAAAATGAAATCTAAATGAAGTTTCCACTAATGCAATACGAAAAGTCCTAGAATGCAAAAACAAAACAATGTCCTAATTGAATGTTAATGCAAACATAAACTAAGGTGAAATATGTAAATGAAATCAGAAATGCAAGATGTTCAAAAGTCAGGTTCACCAAAATGAACTGTAGATTTTTGGGTTCCTATGGACTCTCTAACACTTCTAGGGTTTTTCACCTAAAGGAGAGAGATAGGACCAAAAATGCTAATGGTTCATTAAAATTATGTTGAGTGCAATGTTTTCTAATCTAAATGAAGTAAAATAAATGTAATTGAATGATCTAAATGACTAAATATGAGTGCAAGACTAAGATTTAAGCTATGATTGAAAACACACTGTGATATGCAAACAATGAAGTAAATGAAGAAAACATGCAAAACAGAAAGAAATAAGATGAATTTGAGTGCACTTGGGAAATGTTTGATGATTTTGGAATGTTGTTGATGCTGGTTGAAATCATTGAATTTTCACAGTGGGACTCATTCGCCCAGGGTGGCAAATCAATCCTCCTCTTGGTGAAAAAGTGTTGGAAACATGTTTCTAACTATCGGGATCTGGAATCTGACAAAATTTAGATTTTTAGTCCTAAGGTGGGACTCATTTTCCATTGGTGGCGAATCAGTCCTCTCCCAAATTTCTAAAAAAAAGGAGACAACTCTGCAACACCAAATCTGGAAATCACTTATTGTCAGGTTATCGAAGTCAATTCTGCAGGAAATGGATAGAAAACCTTCTCCAAACTTGAAATGGACTTGAGTTGACTTGAATCACCTAGTTGACTTGTAAACCAATCTTCAACACCAAAAATCTTGTTAAATCTACACATAAAAGGTTACAAACAAACATGCAATAGGGGGAAAATGGTTGAGGGTTAACAAATAGGGGTTTTCCTTTGTCAAACCCCACTTTTGGTAATTAAACCCTTAATGAAATGCAAGAGAAAGATAAACTAATAACATGTAATTACTATCAACTTACCAAACCCTTGATGATGCAAGTCTGAAGTAATGTCAATGGATGCTTCAAAGTGCTTGAATAGTGCTTGAAAAGATGTTGTAAAATGCTTGAATGAATGGGGAGATTGTAGGAGATGTAAAATGAGGTGAAAATCACTTATTTATACAATCTTGTGCCTTAGTTACCCATTCATACCTCATCACAGGCCGACATCAAGTGTTTTTTAATAAAAACCTAAAAGGAAAATTTAAAAATTTTGAATTTGGGACCAAGGGGGACTCATTCGCCACCCATGGAAAATGTGTCCCACCTAGGATTTGAAAATCTGTGTCGGAAAATATGTTGTATGTAATGTTGTTTGTTAGGATAATATCAAAAATAACACTTAATTAAGTTATATGAGGGCATAAAGGGACCAAATAAAGCATGAGAAAGGGATAAATAGTGAAGATATGCCTTGAAAAGTATGAAATCTTGTTACAAGACTTTACAACACTTCAAAATAGGACTTGTTTAGTGGTGAAAAGGTGATTTTTAGGTGAATTGTAATGAAAAGAGTCTAGAAGAATGTAGAAATGTATTACAACACTTCACAACACCTTCACAAGACGTCATTCTTTGAATTTTAGTACCTAAATATGCATGTTCAAGCCATGTTACAACATAAAATTAGAGCAAAATAGTTCAAACACCATGAAACAAGACCTAAAAGGCCATGAAAATGACAAGGGGCCATTTTTGTATGGCACATATATATACATATATTTATATAATTTATTTTTCTTTTTCTTATCTTTCTTCTCTTGTTCTATTATAGATTTAACAATTTGTCTTTCTTTTGTCTTAAATTTAGCATTATATATATATTTAAAGAAAATAAATTTAACATTATATATATTTAATGAATCAATTGTTTATTGGTGGTCTCTCTTGGTTTTTATTATTTGTAGTGATATATATTTTTTAATTCTTGATTATTTGCTATTTTTGTTGGGGTTTTCTTAAAATTTGCTTTTGGAAATTTATTTTGTTCTCTTGTCTCAAATTTTTTAAATTTGGCTTAATTTGATTCTTTTATTAAATTTATTTTTTGCAGATTTACTTTTTCTTATTATTAACTTTATATTTTTGTTTTTTCTCTTGTATAATAGTCTCTTGTCCTAATTATCTACTTTGTCTTTTATCTCCATTTTCTTCTTGCTATTCATTCACTTTATCTAATAGCTTAATTGCTTTTTTTCTTCCTTTTATATTATTGTTTCTTGAACTTCCTTTTTTGTGTCTCCTCGTGTTGTGTGCCTTTCCTACCTTTCTTCTTAAACCATTCTGGGTCTGCAGCTTATCATTTTGCATCTCCTTTCAGCTCTCTATCCTGACGATGGATCACGGAGTGTGATCTGAAATGTTGATGAAAAAACATGCACACAATCGAATCCAGATGCAAAATTAATCATTCAATATGGATTGTGGAAATCTCATATCATTAAAAGGTTTTTTTTTTATTGTCTTAATTTAAGACAATTAGAAAATTAAAAATATAATTTAAACATAAAATATATATTTAAGACAAAATTAATATTTTGTATTAAATTAATGTCTTAAATTTCCCTTGCATGTAGTAGTTCCAAAAGAAATCATTGTTATTTCTATTTTGCATTATTAAGATGGTTGAGTATATCAACAAGCGAAGATAGAAGGAATCAATCTTCATTTTTAGGGAAAAATCTTCTTTTTTTAAGGGAAAATTCTTTGTTTTCAGTAAACTCGACCATTACATTTCTACAATCCATGTAAATTGAATCTAATTGTTTCTAGAAATAACTACTTGACCTTACATTTTTAAGGCACTGCTTCTAGAAATAATTACTTTTACAGACATTACGTTTCTACAATCCATGTAAATTGAATCTAATTGCTTCTATAAATAACTACTTGACCTTTTGAAATGAAAGTATCTGCAAGATAGCCCTCAAAATGCAATTGGATTGTTTAAATCATATTTTATTAGTGAAATTGACCACAATTGCTCTTTGATAAATTTGGCATGCTAACACAACAAGAAAATCAAACTGGCTTCAAATCATAGTTAAAAACATTAATGATTCATTAACATAATAAGTACTAAAAGTTAAAGAATGTAAATGTTAAAAAAAATTATAAAATATGTGAAGGCCTTAAGAATGCACTGAGAGGCAATGCCTTCCACACAATAGGTATTTTTGGTGCACCAAGCAACCTAGGTGGCCAAATGGCCTGCTTAGGTAGGAGTCCCATGAGGGGGGCTTAAGCTCTATGGATTATGATCAAATTTGAAAGAAAAAAGAATAGAGGAGTAATAGTCATTTATTTAGTCATTAATTTAGCCATATATTTAGTCATATATTTAGTCATTTTTATTTTTCTAATATTAGTCATTTATTTATTCATTTTTATTTGTCTGATATTAGTCATTTATTTAGTCATTTAGTAGTGATTTTACCCGATGACCAAATTAGTCACTTATAAATGACCAAATTAGTCATTTATTTTTTAAATACTACTAGTGTTAGTCACATGACTAAAATTTTTAGTCATATGACTAAAATTTTTAGTCGCGTTGTCATTTATTTTCCAAATTCTACTAGTGATTGGCTTCAAGGTTATTAAGACATTCATTTAAGAACTTGTTCATGCTATCATCATCTTCTCCAATGATGTCTACATCATGAGGACAATCATGAGGAGTTGAAGGAGCATGTGGAAGCTCAAGGTCATTAGGATCACAACCAAAGGCACAATTGGACATGTCTACCAAGGATTTCAATGAATTCCAAAACTTGTTAAAGGGTATGTGCAGGATCATCATGGAAAAAACAGGCCTTAAGTGGCAAAAAATTCAGAAAAATAGTTAGAACTTGATGTAAGAATAATTTATCTTATCTCTATTCAAAAATATGTAAGAATAGAATCTATAGCAAACTGAATGTACTTTCTAAACTACTAGGTTTTTTTTTTTTTTAAATCTATTTGGTGAAAATTTGAAATTTCAATGCAGTAGTACTTAAATTTCAAGGAAAAAATAAGAAGTAGGTGTATGTCTAACCACCCTAACCACAATAAAATGATGATATTTTTATAAGATTTTAGATATAAGTAGAGGAATCATGTCTCGATGTGATGCATAATGTTTTGTAATTTCTTTCCAAGTAAATAATTAATTATTAATTTTTTATTACAACTTTTAAAAATATAAAAAACTCATATGTCTAACCACCTTAACTTAGTCAAAACTTCATGAAATTCAATTTTTGTTTTAATCCTATAGTATACAAGCATAGAATGTGACACATGTTTTGGATTCAAAAAATGTGATACCATTTGAAAGCTATAGATGTTTTTCAATTAGCCTATCAATCAAGACTTTAGTCATAATTCAAATAGAAAATGAATAATAATTACTTATTAAATTCAAATTAAAGCATAATTTATATTGGTAGAAAGCTGAGAATCTCCTTTAAAAACCCTTTTCGTTTCATCAATTTTGGGTAAAAAAAAGTCGGCAGCCACATACCCATCATATTGCCACTTTTTGGCCCATCATGATCCTACACATACCCTAAAAGAAAAAGCCATGATGAAAATGAATGAAAGTAAACTAAGATGCAACAAATAGAAGAAAATAGAGAATATGGAAAGTAAACTTTTAAACAACTACAAAAAATTGTAATGCAGAAAATACCCAAAAAATGCCTGAAAATGTTGTTCAAAATGTGCAGGTGGACTAATTCACCTAGGGTAGTGAATGAGTCTAATTATGAGATTTTTTGTGTTTTTTAGAAAATTTAAAGTTATTTTAATGTTTTTTAGATGCAAATGCATATTTTCAATTTTTGAATGATTTGATATGCAAAAATGAAATCTAAATGAGTCTTTCACTAATGCAATTTGAGAAATCCTAGGATGCAAAAATAAAACAAAACCTAATTGAATGTTGATGCAAATGAAGCCTAGGATGCAAGATGCAATTGAAATCAAAAAGATAAAGTGCTCAATATGCAAGTTCACCAAAATGAACCAACAATTTTGTTGGTGTCTATAGGCTACTCTTACACTCTTAAGATCTTTCACCTAAAAGGAGAGAGATAGAACCCCAAAATTGAAGTGGTTCATTCAAATAGAGCATTGTGTGATGTGATTAAGACTAAATGCAATGTTTTAAATGCAACTAAATGATCTAATTGACTGATTATGAATGCAAAACCAAAGAAATATGCAAGAATGAACTAAAACATGAACAAATGAATACAGAAATGAAGAAGGTTGAACAAAGTGCACCTAGAGGTGGATTGAAGACCTAAGAATATTCTAGAATGTTGGAAAATTCACTACAAATCACTAATGGGACTCATTCGCCACTAATGGTGAATCAATCATGCTTCTGGTAAAATCTCCTGAAATAGGTTTCCGACTGCCGAGAATTGGAATCTGAGAAAATCACCCTTTTCATCCTTAAGGTGGGAATCATTCGCCATTGATGGTGAATTAGTCCTCTCCAAAAAATCTATGAAATCAAAGGTCAATTTTGTAGCTCCAGATCTACACTTGTCTACTTGTCGGGTTGACGGAGTCAAATCTACAAAAAATGAAATAGAGGTTGTCTCCAAGCTTGAAATAGGGTTTAGTTGAGTTAAAACACTTTGTTGACTTGTTGAACACCTTTCAACACCTAATTTCTTGACAAATATGCATACAAAAGTCTACAAAAACACATCAAAAAGGGGGAAAATGGTTAAGGGTTAGAGTATAGGGATTTTTTTGGTCAAATCCCACTTTGGTAATCAAATGCTTAATGAAGAAATGGAATGAAATGAATAAGAAAAGATGAATAAACAACATGAAAATTTCCTAAACTCACCACAACCTTGTTGAATAAATCTAAAGATATATCAATGGTTGCTCCAAGATACTTGATGAATACTTGATTAAATGATGTAACTTGTGCTTCAATGCTTGAGTGAATGGATGATTGAATTCTTGAATGAATTAGGATTTGTAAAATGATGAGAAAACCACTTATTTATACACACTTGTGCCCTACTAACCAAATGATACCTCATCATAGAATGACATAAGGCATTTTTGAATAAAAACCTAAAAGGAAATTTGAAATATTTTGAAGTTGGAGCAAAGAGGGTGTTGCACCCTCAATTGTTGCCCTTGATGACAATCCACACAAGGACCATCAAATTGGAATTTAGGTATCCACAACTATATGGTTTTTGGTGATTGACATGATCTTGTTGGTGGTTGGCATGATCACAAGTATATGGCACACTTGGTATGGCACACATGGTATACATGATGAGATGTTTTTATTTATTTAGCATCATCAAATTGGCTAATTGTCATGGTTCGAATAGTATACATTTGATCATTGAACATGTATCTTAGACATATGTACTTATGCACAGTGACATTGACATCTTGGTAACAATGATATCTTTTTGTGATTGGTTCAACGACATATATTGCAGCATTACTCTCTTGGAATATTGTGTGGTATATCATTTAGAGTTTCTAATTCAGATTTCCTAAGGTGGAAAAACATTAAGATAATATGCATATTTAGGTGCAAGTTCTAAAAAGGTTTGATTACATATTTTCTAAGATGACAAAAATTATGTTTAAATGTAAATGCAATTACAAGACTTAAAGAGGCTTCATTATAAGATTTGTCACTTATATATCCTCCATTTTATATGTGAAAAGAATGATAAGATCTTGGTTGCATATGTGATAGGATGATAAGGGTTGTGATATGAACTCAATCAAATAATGATTAAGACCTAGGACATTGACATATCCTAAGGCATGGTCTTTGGAAGACATTACTAATATAAGGTTAATAAACCTTATCACGGGCACTAAAAAGTGGCATGAAGCATATATGATATAAAATTGGAATAGAAAAATAAAACCTGAAGCTTGTTTTGAAAGGTGAAATTAATGGCTAGGTTTCAACATTGATCACATGGTAAATATGAATGAAATACTCTCGAATATTATGGCTTAGGGTTTTATCATTCCTATGGGTGGTTGACAAAAATAGGTGAAATGATAATGTTGGGAGTTTGATGGAATGGCAATGCTCAAATGGTTATTGTTGAAGAAACTCTCAAGCTAGGGCATAGGCGCATTCAGCTAGGGTTTACTCTCAGCTAAAAATGGAAGTTTAACTTGGACATGTGTTTGCTCAGCCACATATGGAAGTTTTTTATGCATTCTAAGTGTTTCTACTCCATTTTTATGTGATTCTTGATTTACATCTAGAAGAAAATGCAATTTTTTCTCTAACTGTTCTTCAGCTTTATGCTTTTTTATAATGAAGATATTATTATCCAGAATCTGTAAAAGGGTTAAAGTGTGTTTACTCTCAAAACCGATTGTTGTCAAGTGTTAATGGTTAAGGAGTTTTTATTTCACTACTTATTTGCAATCTATCTTTGGTTATGTGGGTTGCTTATGTTGACTCTTGTTAACACCTATGGTTTTTGTTGTGTAAACTGTGGTAAAATAGTTATTTGGTAAAAAAGGTTGCAGGAGAGTTATGATGTTGTCAGTTTATTCTCTCTTCAAAGATTTTGAACATTATTTATGCTTTGCTGAATATATTGAGGTGTTGTTGATTAAGAGATATAATTGGTAGTTGTTGATTTTATACTCTGTTAAGAGTTGTTCTTCTCAGTAATATGTAAAGAGTTGTATCTCATGAGATTTGGTATCTATACTTGAAAGTATTATCAAAAAGGATGAAAATAAATTTTAGTGTGTTGAGAAATTATTTGTACTTTTTCCTCTGAATCTTAAGTGATACAAGATCGGAGGATGTTATAGAGAGAAACAAAGATGATACTTTGTGCATGAAATTCAAACAGTGATTGGAAGATATTGATTAATATATTTCTAGTGAGGCACTTTATGTCAGTAAGACATATCAATTAGCCAGTGAGGCACTTTTTTTTAGTGAGACATATCAATCAGCCAATGAGGAACTTTCAATCAATGATACATATCAATCAGCTAGTGAGGCATTGTAAACAGCCAGTTTTTGATATTAATCTAGTGAGGCATTTTCGAGTGGTTTTTCTACTCCATGAGGATTTTCCACTCAGGAAAAATTCAATGTTATAATCTTATTGTCTTGGTTTGATGATATTATATGTTTAATTACTTTAATGTTTCTCTTTTTCAGTTTTGTGATTGCATTCAGTTTATGAATGTTTTAATCATTGAAATAGTAAGAGCACATATTGTTTCATTTTTGTTAAAGGCAAAAAAAGAGTAATCTAAGACACTGATTCACCCCCCCTCTCAGTGTCTTCACCACTCCAACAAGTGGTATCAGAGCCAAACCCTTGATTAATCAATTCTAATCAACTTAAGGGTTCCTGGTATTGGAGAGTTGTGTCTGATATGGCAAAAAGTAGAAGGAATAAGGGAAAAAGAAGTTCACAGAAAAATACTAACTATCAAGATTTTCCTAAACTTAATATGAGGAGTAATGAAGAAGATACCATAAACACTAACTCAGAAATGATAGAGTATCCTACATTTAGAACACCTCAGTTTGAAGGTACCAAATTTATTTTTTGGAAATGTAGGATGGAGACATATTTGTCTTCCTTAGGGTTTGATGTGTGGGCAGCAGTAGAGAGAGGTTGCACTGTATCTATGACATCTCCTTCCTCACATGAGGAGAAGAAAGCTCTTGAATTAAATGTTAGGGATATAGATACTATTTTCAATACCTTTCCAAATTAAATTATTGCTAAGGTTATGCATTGCAGGGATGCAAAGGAAGTTTGGGACAGATTGATTGAAATGAATCAGAATGGTGAGTTGCAAGAGGAGATATCTTTAAAGACTGAAACAAGTTGTGGCTCATCTAAAAGTGATGATGGTGCAAATCTTCATAGTTTTGAAGAAAATCATGACTAAGTCCAAGTCTATAGAGATTACTAATGAACATTCAAATGGCCAAGAAATTAATGAAGAAGAAGATCATTTTTTGGGTTAAGTTAACTCTAAATAGGAATATGATGAACATGAAAGTGAGGTTGATTTGGAAGGTGAATTCATGTGTGCTTTAGATAAAATTAAGCAACTTAGAAGAGAGAACTAGGATTTAAAAAGAAAACTTCAACAAGAAAAAGATATCAAAGATAAGATATGTTCAGATCTTGTAGAAGCAAAGATACAAGTTGAAGAAGCTAGAAAGATTGAGGAAGAAGTTAGAAACCAACTTAAGGTAAAAGAAGAGAATATAGAAAGACTTGAATGGGAAGTGATTTCACTGAGGAACATAGATAAAACATCAAAGCAATTAAGTGATGATAAGATCAATGACAACTACTCTATGTCTTTGAACAAGATTATTAGTGCACAGAAAGCTCTAGGTGACAAAGGTGGTTTAGGCTTAGAGGAAGGTCAGTGTTCTAAGGTTAGAAAAACACCCAGAACAAAGATAGATTTAAAATTTCATGCTACTGACTCTAAAACTGCAAATTGTAAACATTTTAAGGACATCAACAGAGGAGGAGGAAGTAGAGCAAACAGATTCATAGGATTTCTTCCTACTTGGCAAGGTCAATCAATGAGGTACAATTGTTATTTTTCCTGGTTATTGTTATTCATGTAAATTGCACATGGTCATAAAGCATCTGAATGTTGGATGAATGTGAGAAAAGATGATTGACAAAAGAACTTTGATAATGTCACATGTTTTAGATGTAACCATATGGGTCATATTGCAAGAAACTGTGGTAAATTATCTCTAAAGGGTGAAATAAGAGACTACAAATCTTGGTTGTATGCTATAGATGTAATGGTTTTGGACATAAAGAAAAAATTTTAAGGGGTCAGTGGAAGAAATCATTTGGAAACAACAAAGAGTTAGATAACTTGCTTAAGCCAAGGAAAGAATCTTTGGAGGTCTAGAGAAGAAAGCAAAGAAAAGAAGAGGAAGGACTAGTCTTGTGAATGTTGCACAAGAATCATTTCTAAGCATTTAAAAGGTAGCATAAAGATAGGGGGATATGATTAGTTCATTATAAATAAAACCCCATTGATATCAACCAAGAAGGTTGTAAAAGTTGTAGTTATATTAGTTGTTCTATCTTCTACAAATTTTCTCTCGGTGACATTCACAACTTAATTCATTAGTCTGTCATATTTAAGAGATTACTTGAGTTTTAGTTTGTCTTCAAAATTCATCTTGTCATATTATTTTTTCATGATGGAAGTTTGAACGGATCAAATTGAAGCTCTTTGGTTATATGTTCTTCAAGAGTTGCATTTTGTTGCCTCAAGACATATTTATCATGATTCTCATGTCAGGTTGTAAGTCATAGTGTTAAGGCACAAAAGTATCATGATTTTTTTCTTATGTTGCATGTTGAGTTCTTTTATGTGTTGGGAATAACAGTGACAATGAGTTGATGATGGAAATCATACCAATGCACATTGTAGTGATAATCCAATTCTTGTGTTGCCTTGACAGTTATATTTCAGCATGTGTATATTTATAACACTACAGATTGACAGGTACTTATAATTGGTATGTGCATTCAGCACTTGATACAATTATTTGATGTTTGTTAAGGTGATCTTGTATTTTTTCAAAGTTGTTTTTCGAAAAGTTTATAGTGGTTATATTTTTGTTAAATGATAAAAGTACTAGAAGGGTTAACGGTGACATGTATCTTTTCCAAGGGTTTATCCATTTTCACAATGGTTGAGACAGTGCACAATAACTAATGGTATATGCTTTGATTGGAAATGTTAACAGTGTATATCTACATGCATGCATAGTAATGACAGTGTGACATTGTTGACTGAGTTTGTTCAATGGAGTCGAAGGCAGTGCATAAACTATGATCCAAGTATTGTTTTGGTAAATGAAGGTACTTTATTTTGATAACAATCTTCATTCTTCAAGTCTATCTTTATCATCCTTGTCTTCATGTTTATGTTGCTAAGACCTCACATCATGTTGCAAAAATTCACAAGGGTAGTGTTGGTGTCAAGGACTTGCATTTATATAGATTTATATAAAGTCGTGAAAACAAGTTATCTGACATGTGGATCTCATGAAATCTAGATCTTAAATGCACAAGCATCTAGATATTAAAGGATGAACTATGTTTTCCAATGTGTCAAGGTAGTGTTTGAATACCCACTCATAAAAATTGTCAGATTATACTAGACCTCTTTTTGTAGGGGGTGTATTTGCTTGGTATATATCACAAGACTGTGATATGGCATTTACATTTGTAGTTTGGTTTCATTTTTTTTATAGTACAGTGATATTTGGTTGAGGGTTTATATGGAAATTTGACATGGTAACAGGTGGCTTTAGGTGGAAAGGATTGCATGGTATTTTGATGTCTTAGCTTTAAGAGATTCTTGGTGCTTTCAGATTCTTTTTTTTTTAGTAGTCCTAGTGAACATTTGAGTTTCACTGAAATTGGTTCAAGGATGGATGACAGGGTTTCTCAATGATCTTTTAGTTTTTCTTGTACCAAACTGACAGTGCTACTTTTGAATGTGACAATGCTTATAATGTTTAGATAAGCCACATATTTTATGGATACTTGGTTCTTGTATATTGGCATTCATACTTTCTCTTTGTACAGTATAGTTGAATCAGTGATATTCTTGTTTGGCTCTCACTTGGTACAGGTGAGTACAGGTGAAATTTGTGATACATGTGATATCTTGTCAGTGTATTATTTATATGATGTTGGTTTATTGATTCATTGATATGTCTGTTGGTCTGACATTTCATTGGGAAGTAACAACAAGTACATTGTGACAGTGATTAAGGAATCTAATAGTGATTTCAATTGTTTCCCTTGTGCATTCATATAGGGGGAGCTTTCCAGTTTTATTTTTTTATCCATGACATTTGAAGTTTTAAATATTGTTTTGATTCTTTGGAGACATCCATACTTCACTTGACTGTCGTTACATATTATGATTTTCTCCATGGTTTTGAGTTGACTCAGAGGGAAATAATTGTTTCACAATTTACTCAAGTTGGTATAGGTTGATATACTCATTTATTATGACAGTCTGGTATAATTCTTATTATTGTACTCAGTTGTTTTAGGTATTTAGTGGTTATATGTTACATTGACATTGGAATTTATTGTCTTGATACATGATAGAGTATCTAATTTTTTTAGTTTGTACTCATGATTGACAGTTGATCCGTATACAGAGCATTGGTTTTTGGTTACCATTGAAATTGGTGGCATGAAACATTTTTTTTCTGCCCTTTGTCTAAGTTGCAGAAAAAAAGGGGAGAGAGATGTATGTTTTGCCATCAAGGACAAAGGGGGAATTTTTTGCACCCTCAGTTGTTTCCATTGATGACAAGCCACACAAGGACCATCAAATTGGTATTTAGGTATCCACAGTTATATAGTTGTTGGTGATTAACATGATCTTGTTGGTGGTTGAGATGATCATAGGTATATGGCACACATGGTATACATGATGACATGTGTTTATTTTCTTAGCATCATCAAATTGTCTAATTGTCATGGTTGGCACAATATACATTTGATCATTGAACATGTATCTTAGACATATGTACTTATCCACAGTGACATTGACATCTTGGTAACAATGATATCATTGCGTTCTTGGTTCAGCGACATATATTGCAACATTACTCTCTTGGCATATTGTGTGGTATATGATTTAGATTTTCTAGTTCAGATTTCCTAAGGTGGCAAAACATTAAGATAATATGCATATTTAGTTGCAAGTTCTGAAAAGGTTTGATTGCATATTTGTTAAGATGACAAAAATTGTGTTTAAATATAAATACAATTACAAGACTTAAAGAGGCTTCATTATAAGATTTGTCACTTATATATCCTCCATTTTATATGTGCAAAGAATGATAAGATCTTGGTTACATATGTGATAAGATGATAAGGGTTGTGATATGAACTCAATCAAATAATGATTAAGACCTAGGAAATTGACATATCCTAGTAAGGCATGGTCTTTGGAAGACATTACTAATATAAGGCTAATAAACCTTATCATGGGCACTAAAAAGTGGCATGAAGCATATATGACATAAAAATGGAATAGAAAAATAAAACCCAAAGCTTGTTTTGAAAGGTGAAATTAATGGCTAGGTTTCCACATTGATCACATGGTAAATATGAATGAAATACTCTCAGATATTATGGTTTAGGGTTTCATCATTGTTGTGGGTGGTTGAAAAAAATAGGTGAAATGATAATGCTGGTAGTTTGATGGAATGATAATGCCCAAATGGTTATTGTTGAAGAAACTCTCAAGCTAGGGCACAGGCGCATTCAGCTAGGGTTTACTCTCAACTAAAAGTGGAAGTTTAATTTGGACATGTGTTTTCTCAGCCACAAATGGAAGTTTTTGATACATTCCAGGTGTTTCTACTCCATTTTTTTGTGATTCGTGATTTACATCTAGAAGGAAATGCAAGTTTTTCTCTAACCGTTCTTTAGCTTTATGCTTGTTTATAATGAAGATATTATTAAATAGAATCTGTTAAAGGGTTAAAGTGTGTTTACTCTCAAAACCGTTTGTTGTCGGGTGTCAAGGGTTAAAGAGTTTTGATTTCACTACTTATTTGCAATCTATCTTTGGTTATGCGGGCTGCTTATGTTGATTCTTGTTAACACCTATAGTTTTTGTTGTGTAAATTGTGGTAAAATAGTTATTTGGTAAAAGTGGTTAGAGGACAGTTATGATGTCATCAGTTAATTCTCTCTTCAAAAATTTTGAACATTATTTATGCTTTGATGAATATATTGAGGTGTTGTTGATTAAGAGAGATATAATTGGTAGTTTTTTTATTTTATATTGTGTTAAGAGTTATTCTTCTTAGTAATATGTAAAGAGGTTTATCTCATGAGATTTGGTATTTGTACTTGAAAGTATTATCAAAAAGGATGAAAAGCACTTGTAGTGCATTGAGAAAGTATTTGTACTTTTGCCTCTGAATCTTAAGTGATGCAAGATCAGAGGATGTTATAGAGAGAAACAGAGATGATACTCTGTGCATGAAATTCAAACAGTGATTGGAAAATATTGATTGATATATTGCCAGTGAGGCACTTTCTGTCAGTGAAACATATCAATCAACCAGCGAGGCACTTTCTATCAGTGAGACATATCAATCAGCCAGTGAGGCATTGTAAACAGTGAGTTTTTGATATTAAGTCAGTGAGGCATTTTCTAGTGGTTTTTCTACCCCATGACAGTTTTCCACTCACGACAAATTCAGTGTTATAATCTATTGTCTTGGTTTGATGATATTATGTGTTTAATTACTTTAATGTTTCTCTTTTTCAGTTTTGTGATTACATTCAGTTTATGAATGTTTTAATCATTGAAATAGTAAGAGAACATATTGTTTCATTTTTGTTAAAGCCAAAAAAAGAGTAATCTAAGACATTGATTCACCCCCCTCCTAGTGTCTTCACCACTTCAACAGAGGGACTCATTCGCCACCCATGGCGAATGGGTTCCACCTTGGACTTGTAAGTGGGTGTCAGGAATTAAGTTGCATTTAATGTTGTTTGTCAATCTTACATTCAAAAATACACTTAATTAAGCCTTATAAGTGCATAAAAGGGTCATGTAAAGCATAAGAAAGGTGTAAATAGTGAAACCAAGCCTAGAAAAGTGTGAAATATTGTTACAAGACTTTACAAATCTTTAGAATAGGACTTGATAAGTGATGAAAAGGTGATTTTAGGTGAATTGTAATGAAAAGATTCTAAAAAGGTGTAGAAATATGTTACAACACTTCACAACACCTTCACAAGATGTCATAATTTGAATTTTTAGGACCTAATGTGAATGCAGAAGTTACATTGCAACATGAAATCAAAGAAAAATGGGTCAAGCATCATGAGAGAAAAACCTAAAAGACCATGAAAATTTCCAAGAGCCATTTTTTTATGGTAAAAATATTAAAAGAAAGGGGAGGGCCCATGAACCAAAATTTTAAGGTGAAAAATGTACATTAAAAGGCCATCAAGGCCAACCAGCCATAAGAAATCAAAAGGAGTCATGTAGACCTCATATAGTATCCAAAAAAGTAAAGTAGACACAAAGGCTAGAACAACAATGAAACATCAGAGAAAACAAAACAACACTAGAATAATAATATTAAAACTAGAAAACTAAAACCATCACTTTTTAAATAAGGAAATGATCTCCCATGTAGCCTTAAGTAGGTCCATGGTCGTTCTCTAATCATTATTTCTAACACATTCCACAACTGAGGTCCTTTGGGTCATCTCCTCTGACTCTTGGCATATCTTCCCTTTATATTTTCTTATTTTAGACTTCCCAAACACCATTCCAAAGATGGCATGTTTTATGATCTTGTCTATCATTTTATAAATTTTACCAATAGCTTCTTTAAGGCCCTCCACCCTGTTTTGATGTCCTCACCATACCCTTTGAGGTCATCCTTTAGAGTATTGCTAGCATTTTTCTGCTCTTTATCTTCACCATTATGGTTGGGTTCAATGCCCAAGGGGTCATCCCACAATAATGGGTTACACTTTTTGGCCAAACTTGAAATTAAAATCAACATTTTTAGAAAAATATTCATTTTCCAACACCTATAATAGCTAAGCTTTTAGGAATTTCTAAAGATGATGCAAACCACTGATTTGCAAGACTTTCTCTATATATTTTAAATATATTTTTTTTAAAGAAAATTGATTTTTTTTTCTTACATCTCCTTTGATAACTAGTTTTTAATAGTAAACAACATTTTTAAAAAGTGATGTGCACTTCGGCTCACCTAACTTTTTTTTTGACAAAGGATAAAAATTTTATTCTATTGAATTTAGGTTGGTAACAATGATATCTAGTGCTTGCATTTCATTTCATAATGTTTTGTTGAATATTTTTCTTTTAATTAAGTTATAAAGTCAAACCAATTACAATTTAGACATAGTTGCACTTTGGCTAGAATAATTTTTTTTGTATGTACTGAAATTCAATTTTTTTTTGTTGGAACAAGGACATCAATACCTAGTGCATATATATATATATATATTTTAAAATCTCAAATTTACTATTTTTCCACAATGATTGTTTAATGAACTTGATGTTCAATGAAAAAATTATGTTCAGTAAAAATAAAAATAAAAATAAAATATAATAAATTTATAGTTATTGGAAAGCATGTTTTGAGGACTATAGTCCACCAACTTGGTTCATCAAGTTGACTCCATTTGCACCTCCTTTCTGGGTTTCAAAAGCCAAAAAATGAATAAATTTTGAAATGGGGGAGGGGAAAGTGAAAAAAAGGAGTGTTCATTAGAACCCCCCTTCCAATGAAGGGGTACCCCTTCATTCGAACCCCCCTTCATTTGAAGGGGCTTCTAATGAACATCCCCAATAAAAGAAAAAACATTAAATTTTCATTTAAAAATTCGTCCATGTCATTTAATAGGGTTCATTTGAATTGGGTGTTCATTCAAAGGTGTGTGTGTTCATTTGAACCCCCTTCATTCCAAGGGGGTACTTCATTTAAACCCATGCAAAAAAAAAATTATGGGTGGCTCCAATTTTTCTTTGTGCAAATATCTGTAAGCCACTATTGTGGGTTCACCTGTGGGTGTCCTCAAAATTTTCCATCTCCTCAATCTCAACATTTAGGTTATCATTTCCGTCATCCTCCTCCCACTCTATTTCTTCTGACTCCTCTTTATTCTTTTCTCTCAAGAAATCCTCATTCTCACTAATCTCCCTTTCATCTTCAACAATGATAACCTCATCTTCGTCCTCCAACTTTGTGTTATCCTGACTATCCTCCTTACACTCATGAAGGAATTCATCATCCAAGTTAGTTAGATCCACATCATTAAGCTCTAATTTTTCCCTTTAGTATCTTTCACTTTATTCTTTTGGCTTACACTAGCCAGTTTGGCAAAGCATCTCTCGTTGAACCCACTATGGTTGAAATCCAACCTTAGATTTTTCACACTCTTAAGAGGTAGAGAGGAAAGTATTTTTTATGGGGTAGCAGTCTCTATGACCACCCCAAAAGGGGCATTTGGGGTAGCAAAGGCAGGGTGTTCCCTTTTCTATATTTTGGTTTAGAGCTTGATTAGAGGTATTTTAGGGAATTGTAGGAAATTTTCAATGAGTTGTAATGCCTCAAAGGAAACAATAGGATTGGGGTTCTATTATGGGGTAGCATCATGCACAAATTTCTAAAAGAAATAGATTAAGACTTGATGCAGGTCGTAAGGGAAGAAAGTAGAAAAAAGGAACATTTATCCATTCTTTGTGATGAACATAGTTTAATAATGAAAATAGTAACTATGAATCTAGTAGCATATCCACTCTTGAGAGTGAAATAACAAATAAGGTGAATAATTACTAGGTTATGGGGGGGGCAGTTTCACCTTATTGTAACCATTTTGTAGATGCACAAATTTATTGCCTTCCTCAAAAAACTTATCTTTGATTTTTTGGTACTTCCCATGTAGATATTTGCAACCTTAGGACATTTGCATTGAATGCATGTGGCCTCTATAATTCGGCTAGAATTAACTTCAAAAATAGAAAACATCGAGCACAACTCCACTAATGGTCTAGGAATTACAATTTTTTGAGGTGAGGTTATTGTCATGACCCCGTATAGCTTGGATAAAAGGGTTGAGGCTAGCTTCCCTAAATTTTTTCCATAATTTGACATTGTGTTTAAGTTAGACACAAGGTAGAGGTTCAAATATTTTTTTGGGGCCCCCCATTATGGTAGCAAGATGAATAAGTAGAGAGAAAAGAGGGACCTTAGCATAAATCTCAACACAGCAGGTAGAAGGAATGGAGTTTAGAATGCAAGTTAAAAATTTTAGGAAAGGAAAGCCAAGAGGAGTCAATAAATGGCTTGTGTCAAGCTTGTAGGTAATTATGGTTCTAGTCTGCCAATTAAGCCACTTTTTGGGAGTACTATAAGTTTGAGGTATGAAAGAATGAGATGAAAATTATCCCTAGTTTATATTCCAATTTAGAAATCTTTCCTTTGCATTAAACTTCACTTTCCCATAAATCTATGAGGCTTAGGGCATGAATTGATATATTTACCAAATGTAAACATGAAATGACGACCCCACCCTTCATGTAATGAGGGAATAAATCTTATAATTGATCATAAGAATATTAAAATCATCCTTCTTCCTTTTCTCAAGAGGTAAAAGGTAATCCTTGTCAATACCCCATATATTGTATATCCACCACCAAATCTTAGGGGGGCTGATAATAATGAAGATTAGGGGGTTGAGAAACATCAACTTATATATTAACATTGGAGGATAAAGCATAGTATAATTAATTGTTTGTATTAGGCATTCACCTCTAAGTGGGTCTTTCATTTGGAACTATTTCCTTGATATTTAAATGGATATTATCAAATCCCCAACAAGTCTAGTTGGTGTTGAATAAGACAACATTAGCCGCCTCATCGATAGCAACATTTCCTTCCCTATAGGAGTGACGAATATTAAATTGTAAGAAGGTGAACTTATTTACAATATTCCATCATACCTTTAATCCTCCAAGGCTCCAATAAGATCTTAAAAATATTAATGATGACCATCACCTTCAATAATCACCTTGTTGCATCATTTTTCTTTAATATCCTTAAACCCTTCCAAGTTTTTTCTTTTGCTGTAGAACCCTATATTTTTGGTGTAACCCCAACAAGGTTTCCTTCGTGATCACTATTAACTCCTTCAGCAACAACCATACCAAGATTTCCTTATGAACACCCATCAAATTTTGATATAAACCATCCTTAGGGAAAATCAATTTAGTGGCTTTTTTGCTGAGGATTTTGACCTAGTTTTTGTAATTTAGGTTATGAGTGATGCCCCATAGCTATTTGATTCTAATTTCTCCACATGAAAGGGTGGTTTTTGCAAAAATATAATCAATCGAATCAATATTTTCCTAAATTCTATGTTTCATTGATAAAAAATGTTAGTGTTGTTTCTTCTTTGATCCTGAAAAATCTTATTTCTCTCTTTCGATAGATTCCATTATTCAAATAGGGGAATGTGTTTCCAAAGGTTAGCAATGATTGGATGGGAGAATTGGAAGTAGTTCCAACTGTTTACAAAATCCTTCAAGGAAGAGGGGAAAACCCAATAGAATGATAAATAATTAAGAACATTGATCCAAACCTCCTTTGAGAAGTGGCAACTTAAGAGGAGGTGGTCTATGCTTTCAATATCTTAGGGTCCAGAGGACATCTATTAACAAATAAAAACCCACACCTATAGATTTTCAATTGTAATAATATAACAATGAATAGAATACTACTAGAAGCAATTAACCTTGGGGATGACATTAGGGGTCAGGTGATCCCACAACAATGGGTTACACTTTTTGGCCAAATTTGACATTTAAATGAAATTTTGAAGTAAATCTTCACTTTCGAACACCTATAGCTACTAAACCGTGAGGAATTTGAAGATGATGCAAACTAGTGATTTGTGACATTTTGTCTGTAGATTCCAAATATATATATTTTTTCAAATTTTAGAATCAAATTACATTTTTTTCCATCTCCTTTGATAACTACTTTTTAATAGTGAACACCATTTTCAAAGAATGATGTGTACTTGCTTACACATCTTTTTTCTATGAAGGATAAAAAAAAAAAAATTACATTTGTAACTATGAGATCTAGGGCATGCATTTGGTTTCGTAGTGTTTTATTGAATACTTTTTCTTAATTAATTTTTGAAGTTAAACCAATTACAATTTCGATATGCATTTACTTGCTAATACATAACTTTTTTTGTATGTATCAAAATTCATTTTTTTGGTTGGATCAGGTACATCAATATCAAGGCATAGATAATTTTTAGATTTTTTTTATAATATACTATTTTTCAACATGTGCAAAACATAGAGCTCGATTTTCAATGAAACACCTATGTTTAATTAAAGTAAAAAAAATACATAATAAAACCAAAATATATTAAAATTATACTTGATGGAGAACTCATTTTGAGGAGTATAATCATCCAGATGGGTTTGTCAAGTTGATTCCATTTTTATCCTCAACCTAAGCCTCAAAACCCAAAATTTTGCCAAAAAATGTACATGGAGGGGGGGAAGGGCCAAAAAGGGGGTTCTAGCAAACCCCCTTCATTAGAAGGGGGGTTCCCCCCTTCTAGCAAACCCATTAAAGATGTTCTAGTGAACACCCCCTTCTAGCGAACACCCCTAAAGTTTTTCCCCACCCAAAATGCACTTTTCTCTTCCTCAAACTAATTGTAACCCACTATTGTTGGATCACCCAGTGTAAACCAACTTCCATTCAAAATTGCTATGGGGAATACCTGATTGCTCCATCATACTATATGCAAATTCAACAACAAAAATCCCACAGGATTATTTCTCCAAATCTAAGTGTCCCATATATTCTAAGAGAATAATTTGCATTCTCCATTTTTTTTCCTCAACTCCAATAAAATTACTTCTTCATTTGGTTTTTAGCCTCCCCCAAACTATCTTCCCATAGCTATTTTCACTTTAAAGTTCTTCCATTTTGGGGTATCTCCACCCCAATAAACATGGTTGTTAAGGGTGTCACCATAAACTTAGGTGAGCTTAATTTGGATGTTCTTGAACTATTTTAATGAAGAGACGATAGGGCCATTAGACTATATGTCCTCCTAAAACCTAGTATGCAGACCATTACAAACCCTTATTCTGGTCCCTTTCTTGATGATAGCTCTTATTTTTACTAGGTTATTCCATATAAATAAGCCACATGGCAATTTTGGTCCCATGAAATTATTTTTTTTCTCATTAGCAAGGTATTTAGCTTTTAAAATTGTAACCTAGTAGTTATCTTCAATCAAAAAGAGCCAACCAATTTTGGCAAGCAACACATTGTTGAATATTTTCAAATTTTTGATACCCAAACCCCCATTCTTCTTTGGCATACATACATTCTCCCATCACACCAAGGAAATTATGGACTTCTCCTCCCTTCCCATCCATAGGAGGTTCCTCTGGATCTGTTCAATTTTAGAAGTTATACAAGCAGGGACCTTAAACAAAGAAAGGAAGTAAACCTAAATATTCTATAGGGAGGATTTTAGAAGTAGAAGTTTTCTAGCTTTGCTTAGAAACTTACCTTACCATCCAACTAGTTTCTTTTGAATTCCTTCTATTATATCATTTCAATAAGAATTTGGTGGCTTTTCAGTAGTGAGAGTAAGCCTAAGGTAAAAAGATCAAATATGAGCAACTTCACAACTCCTAGAGTCCCAATAAGCCTATCTTTAATTAGCCAATCAATGTTATATAAATAAAGATTACTCTTTGAGAAACCTCCCTTTAAGTCCATACTTTTGTAGAACAACCATTAAGAACTATCAAGACACTCTATCATAGGCTTTGGAGATGTCTACCTTTAGTGTCATTATTGATTTCTTACCAAATTCCATAGAGTGGATGTACTCATGCGTTACTAAAGGTGCATCAACAATTTGTCTACCAGATCTAAAGCCTTTTTTATTAGGACAGATCATTTTGGGTAGTATCCCTTTCAACCTATTGACAATTAGTTTAGAGAATATTTTATAAATAGTATTGCATAAACTAATGAGTTTATAATCCAACATGGTGACTACATCTAATTTTATGGAACCAACACAATGTAAGTAAAATTTAGTTTCTTTAGCAACTTTCCAAACTTGAAGAAATCCTTGGCAGCATACAAATTTTAGCAATAATAATCTCCTAGAAGTCTTGGAAAAAAGCAAGGGGAAACCATTGGGGCATGGTGCTCTGAAGGCCCCAAAAGAGAATACATCATCTTTATGTTCTTAGAAAGACACCTGCTTGATCAAAAAATTAAGGTCAAGTGGTTAATGATAACAATGGGGATAATGTCCAAGAAAGCATCAAGGTTTGAGTCATCAAGGTTCTAGCCAGCAAAGGAGTCCTTGAAACAAGAGATGGGAGCCTTAGCAATATCCTTCTGCTCATTTAGGATGGTGACATATTCCCTCATAAGATTCCTGATCATGTTTCTTTTCCTATGACTCAAAGTAGAAAGGTGAAAAAAAATAGTATTGATGTCACCCTGCTTAGTCATTGAACTCTCAATTTCTATTTCCAAAAAAAATACTCTTTTTTGAGAGCCTAAGACACTTTGTTCTTAAATAATTTTCCCTAACCAAGGTCTCGATTTCATTGTCTCCATCTTTTAACTTTTTTTAGATTATTTGAAGATTGGACAATAATGTTTGTTTTTTATTTTAATGTCTTTAAATTAATTTTTTTTCCATCTCTTGACCTTAACCCAAACAAGCTTTTGGGGAAGCTAAAATATAGGCATCCCCGAGAATGGATGACTCTAACACCTTTGGATTAGATCTTTGAAGTCAAGGTGTGAGGCCTACATTATTTCATATCTGAAAGGGAAAGGCCCTTTGACAAGATTATCTTCCTAGTCTAGTAGAATAGAATTATCTTTTGATCCAATTCTATCAAGAGTAGAGAGGGTTTCTAGATATCATAAACCTATCCAGCTTAACCTAAATGTGATTGTTACCATACCTCCTATTGTATCAAGTGAATAACAATCCCCTAAGGTCAATATCAAGCAAGCCATTAGCCGAAATAAAATCCATAAGGTCCATAATGTTATCCAAAATGTCCAAAAACCCCCCTAACTTCTTTGATGGCTATGAAGGAGTATTGAAATCACCCCCAACATCTAGCAATCACCTCGACTACCTGAAGAAAGAGAGGAAATATGATTCCAAAGGGTAGCTCTAGCAAGTCTCAAATTTGGAGCATATATTAACAAGATTACATTTTTTTGAAGTGTTCAAATCTTCCATATTAGTAACAAGGTAATTTTTAGAGAAATTTCCTTTGGAACCTTAAAACCTAAGGGAATTCTAGAGCATTGCAGTACCTCTAGAGGAGCCTTCAGCATCACAGTTCACATAGTCAATAGATAGCTAGATGTTTCTCATGTATTGATCGAAGATGGATTGTTGCATCATGGTTTCTTGAAGGAGGAGAACATCAACTTTGTGAGTTGTGATACAACATTTGACAAGATTTTTCTTGAATAGGCTATTAATACCTCTAATATTCCAAGAAAGTATCCTCGTCGAAATAGAAAAAAGAGCTAGTGGAAAACTATCATTGACAAAAGGAGGGAGACCCCCTAGCCCATCACTTATTTTGTTTCCTTTGGCCAAAAAGGCCAACCATGTTTTTCTATTTTCTTGAAGACAATATATCAAGAAACATATTTATTTCTAGAATCCTTTTTTGATGATCTACCAAGCTTCAAATCACTACCTACATCTTCTTTCTTCTTCTTTTTTTATTTTACATGAACCTAGTTCTAGTCTTCCACTAGACCCTCAATAGAGGATTTACAAGGAGAGGCTATGTCTTTGTCACTAAAACCTAGAAAATCCATAGAGTCATTAAAGTCTGGAGGGATGGAACCAAATTATACCAAGGGACTTGATTCAGCAGAAATAGTAGAAAGAACATTATGCACACCAAGGTTACCATTTAGGTAAATTTCTATTTCTCCTTCCTCAAATTCTATAGGCTTGCACAGAGGATCTAAAATTGTAGGGAAAAATTAAGGGAACAACCTCTAAAAGGCTTGGGTCAAGAGGAAGAGAGCCACCATGAATGGGGTAATAAGAAACGTTAGGATGAGCATCAAGGGGCACAACTTACTTGGAGTAAGTATTTAGAGGTTTGGGAGTAGTAGAAGGAGAACAAATAACCTTTGGTAAGGGGTCAATTGGAAGATCTAAATCTTCTAAGGGGGGATTTATAGAAAATGGAGGAGTAGCAGAAACCTTCTGTGTAGAAGGAGATGCAGCTTATGCAAACTCATAACCCAAGAAACCCTTAGCACCTGGTTGAGATAGAGAAGTAAGGATCCTAAAACATTTATCAAGGGGAAAACACTTGCAAGAATCACTCAGGTGATCAAAGCTATTATAGGACTAGCAAAATAAACCAATTTTCTCATATTAAATTGGTTGATTCCACACCACAAAATGGGATCTGAGGGAGACTGACAAAGGTAAGACTTTATTAACTTCCACATTAACACAAGTAGGGTAAATATAAGTCTCAAATTTTGTAAAGTTACTTTATCAATGGCAAGAAAACATCCAAAAGAACTAGCAATGCCTTGGGAAACCTTAGGGTTCCAAAAGTTAGACTTAGACAATGGACCCATGTTGGGGAAAAGCCCCACAATTGACTAGAGCGTCAAAATCTAGTTTCCATTTACATAATGAAAGATAATTTTTTTAAAAATTATCAAATGAGCAAGGTCCTCCTGTGAGGACTTTGAGAAAATATTGATAAATTTTGAAGCTAAACCGAAAGAGGCCATTAGTCATGGCATTAATTGAAACAGTGCCTTTTAGTTTCCAATTTGCATTAGCCCACCTCCTAACCTAATCAATATTAGTTCTAAAACAAAGGAACTTACCTACAAGAGAGAGTTGCAGGTCAACATTTGTCTCCTACATAATTTCATCTGGGGAAACAACTTTGAGACCCACCATCACACAAGATGGATTTGAGGGGGGAACGAGCCTAGAAAACCCCACGTGAGAGGCTTTACTATTGATAAAATTTTCCACAAAAGAGGATGAGTTCTCATCAAAAAGGAAGGAATCTAGATTAGAAGGAGGAAAAGGACAAGACTTCTTCAAAAGAAGGGGCTAGGAAAATGGAAGGACAAGGATGGTCCTTTCCTAGCAAAAGCCTGAGGCATAGGAGCAGAAAAATTCCCCATTTTACCCTCCACAACAACAGAGGCAAAGGATGTGGAAGCCTTTTGGGGCCCCCCATCATCCACACACATGGTAGAAACAAGAATAGAGGAAGAAATTTTGAAAAGGAAGAGAGTGGGAAAGTTGTAGAGCATATATTAATGTTTCATAATTTCATTGTTTTGTAATAGCTAAAATAAATTTATAGTTTTGAATGTTTTAATTTTTATCGCAAGTATAAATCAAAAGCATCAATATGAATTATAGGAAAGATCATGTATATGTTTAAAAAGAGTGTGTCTAAAAATGAACCCATATGTCGCTAAATGAAGCACTACAAGTTTCTAAAACAATAACTAGTACACAACATTTATAACATGTTAAAAATTCTAGAAAATCTATATATTAAATATGAAACTATCTACACCAATATGAACATTGTAGAAAAATATTTTGAATACAAAAATATATACTCAAAGAAGGGGACCATAAACTCAAAATATTTATCTTATTATGAAGTTGCACTGTGAAATCAAAATTTCTAATGATGAAAGGGGCAAGATATTAATAGAACCAATAGATGTTAACAAATTGTCACTAGAAACTTTCATAGAACTATGACAAACTATAAATTCATGACCACTATAAAATTTGAAGATAACTAATTAAAATGAGCTTAGCCAAATTTAGATGATCTATTGAATACTTTTCCAAATTTCATAAAAAAAGATAGAAAACAAGATTTCAAAAACTCAATGATAATTATAATACTAAATTTAAAATGTAAGATCTTATCAAATAATTAAATGAAAGAAATAAAAAGATACTACAGCTAAAAGGATAATGACTTATGAAAGGGGAGAACCCTCCAAAACAAATAGACAAAGGCCAACAATGAATAATCACAAGGTTAAACACACTCAAAATTGTTGTTGGCTTGCTTTTAGGTGATATAAAACCGTACCTAATATTTTCTATTTAAATGGTTCAATTCTCTTTCAAAATGGTTGTCAATGTTTTTAAACAGCTACAGTATGTTATAAATACCCATCACTAAAATTATATAAAATAGGAACAATAAATTTAGCCTTACCGATTCTTTTATTTTTAAACTATAAATTTAGCATTACCGAATCTTTTCTAGTGTAATTATAGAAATTGAATTGTATTTGGATTTTAGTATTTTGTAATGCCTTTGCTATGTTTTAAAATTTAGCATTACAGTATGTTATTCCTAGTTATTATATGCATCTATGATCAAGATTTCAATGATTTTGGTTTAACAAGTTGAAAGTTACAAGTAACATAAGTTTGACATATCGTTTTAAGATTGTTTATAGGTGATAGTGCAATGTATATTTTAGATGGAAAATTATTATATGATCAGATGTATCGTTGGTGGTTGATTAGTTGGATTATTTTGTGATTAGGCCTATTCCTAGCCGACCTAATTCTTGATATATGGTGTGGAGATTAAATATACATTGTGGATGTTAATAAAACCTATCTTAGGTCCACGCCGCCCTAATTTAAGTGGTGCACATTTTGGTTGAGCACGAAGATGTTTTTTATTCAAGGATGGAGCCGACAAGGGGGTTTTGGTTTAATATAGGGCTACATCTCATTACAGCAACCTTATTGATGTATGCAGATCTAATTGGGTATATATGTAAGACATTTTTGAGTTGTAGAATGACAATGGTATGAGATGTAATTCGAAGTTGATGCGAACA